>PVJC01017801.1:0-31256 GCA_004026665.1 Murina feae
GAGTAGAACTCAGGGCCCATAGGGCCCTGGCTTCCTCCATGGCCCAGTGCAACTCCAGCTCTGTGGCCGCCACCATCTTAGTTGAATTAATTTGCATATTTGCTCCTGATTGGTTGGCGGGTGTGGCTTGTGGGTATGGCTTGTGGGTGTAACAGAGTGAGGGTCAATTTGCATATTACTCTTTTATTAGATTAGATTGATTTCAGAGAGGAAAGGGGAGGGAGAGAGATATAGAAATAGCAATGATGAGAGGGAGTCATTGATCAGCTGCCTCCTACATGCCCCCCACTGGGGATTGAGTCCACAACCCTTCATTATGCAGGCCGGTGTTCTATCCACTGAACCAAACCAGCCAGGGCAAAACCAGTTTCTTCAGTGTGGAAAAAGCTTTCTATTGAGGAATTAAAATAATCAAACTACATATTTATAATCTACTAGAGGCCCAGGTCACGAAATCCTGTGGGTAAGGTCCCTAGGACCTAGCCACCTGAGATTAGGGCCACCTTCTGCCCGTTTGCCAGTCCCCAGGCCAAACACTGCCTCCATCGTCTGGCTGTCAGGCTATTGGGATCACCAGCTCATCCCCAGCTTTTCGGGGGCTCAGGCCTGTGGGAAAGCAAGCGACTTCATCTCATGCGCACATGCCAGGCTGGCCACTGATGGAACCTGGTGCCTGCTCAGGGCCACTCACACGGGACAGCTGCTGCTGCTGCTGCTGCTGCTGGGGCTTGAGATGCTGATGGAAGCTGCAGGGTGTGGCTGCAACCTTTCTGATCCAGCGTGAGCGGCCTTGAGCAGCCAGCATGTTCCCTCAACAGCTGGCCCGGTACATGCGCATGGAGGTGAAGTTGCCAGCACCTGCTTTCCCATAGGCATGAGCCCCCAAGCAGCCAGAGATGAGCTGGTGATCCCTATGGCCTGACAGCCAACCCAGTCCTCCTGCCACCCACCCCAATTCTCCGGTTCACCATCGCTGATCCATCAGAGCCTGCAGGCCGGGGGCAGGGACCAAGAAGTCAGCTGTTCAGCCCACTCACCAGTCCCCAGTCCCACCCGCCCTGCTCATGTGTGGAGAGGGTGAGGGACCACCTTATGGTGACCAGTCATTTGATCGTCATGGTCATCACAGATACTGGCTTTTTATTTTATTTTTTAAATATATTTTATTGATTTTTTACAGAGAGGAAGGGAGAGGGATAGAGAGTTAGAAACATTGATGAGAGAGAAACATCAATCAGCTGCCTCCTGCACACCTCCCACTGGGGATGTACCCACAACCAAGGTACATGCCCTTGACCAGAATCAAACCTGGGACCTTACAGTCCGTAGGCAAGTGCTCTATCCACTGAGCTAAACTGGTCAGGGCTACACTGGCTTTTTGTATACATAGATAGTATTGGGTACAGTTGGCTGGTAGACACTCACAGTAAGAACTGAAACATTTAACTCTGACCAGTGTGACTCAGTTGCTTCAGCATTGCTCTGTGCACCAAAACGTCTCCGGTTCAATTCCCATTCAGGGCATATACCCCATTTGCAGGTTTGATTCCTGGTGCAAACGGGAGGCAACCTATTGATCTTTCTCTCTCCCTCTCCCTTCCTCTGTCTCTAAAAATCAATTTAAAAATAAAAAAGAATAGCTTTTAGAAAGAGAGCAGAGACATTTAATAGCACTTTGAGGGGATAATATTTCATGTTGAACAGGTTTTATCAAATGCTATTGGTGAGAGTATAAATTAGGGAAAGTACTAATATGTATCAAGAACATTGAAAAGAGTCCTTTCTTTTACTCACTAATTCTATTTCTATAAAACTTCATCATAAGAAAAAATATGAAAAAGAAAAATAGTAAATATAATAATGTTCATTAAAATATTGGATATGCAACTCTACATCTAACAGTTGTGGAATGATTCAGTAGGATATGACACACCTGCGTAATATTACTTTCTCTATAAAAATCACTTTTACCAAAAGTGAATTAACATCATACTGGTAAACTACCTATGATACAACTTGCAAGTTTCAAAAGGCGGAGTACAAAATTACATGCACAATTTCCTTTCAATTATGCCCAAATGTAAGTGTAGAGAAAAATTTGAAATGAAATATACCAGGAAGTTTGCATTATTTATTGATGGATGGTTAAACAGGGGTTGAGTTCTTTTTTCTTTATATCTCTAAGTATTTTTAAAATTTCTAAGCATTTATTATTTTCATAAGCAGAATAAGAGGCTTATTTAAAAGTTAAAAGGCTTATAATAGATCAGTGCAATATTATTAAGCGGTCCTCTTTCAGTAATCCTGCAACTGGTTAGCTAACTGCATTGTCAAAAGAACCTACAATCTAGTTCCTACTATAAAATGTAACAACTGAATGGGAGAAAAGCAAATTGTTACTAATGGTTGATGTTTCAGTCTATGAAGAATATTTGTCTTTTGTTTTTTGTTGTCCATGTGTATTCAAAAAAATAATTCTTTATTTCATTTAAATGTATCCTATAGAATTAAAATCTTTTTGTTCTTATTTCAATGAAATTGCCAAAATTTTGCCTTTTGTGATCCACAAGAAAAGGCATTTTCACACATTTGACTTAATATTTTCCATATTAAATACTGAGATACTAACAATGCCTAGTGATTTTTGTAATACTACGTACTGTAACTTCCCTTTCTTTCTTTCTTTCTTTTTTTTTGGGGGGGGGGGAAAGTAATGTTGACACACGTCTTCAAATAAATGGCTATTCACATCCAGACTCATTTGGCAGAAACAATAAGTTTTCATGCCAACCCAGAGAGGGGAGAGGTTCAGAAAGACAAAAGGGTTGAGAGACATTTTACAATATATCAAATATGAGTAATGATATCTCAGTTTGTACTTTAAAAAGCACTGGCGATACTTAATCTTTCAATAACACTTTATAGCTTACAAAGCATGTTCTCATTCATTAACTGATTTAATCCTCAAAACTTTAGAGGAAGATAATTTTATCCTCATTTTACTGTTTCTGAGTACTTTTGATTTACAAGGTCAGGCAGCTAGAAAGAGGAACAGCTAAGATTTGAACCCAGATTAGCCATCTATATGACAGATAAAATTTGCTAGTTAATTTGTGCATGAAAATAAATTTTAACTTTATAGAAATGAATTATAGCCAATAATTAAAGTTTGGAAATCTACTCATTTCTGTAGATAATTGTCAAAGGTTGCCTTGTATTTCTCTCTTCAATTATGCTCATATTCTTAACAATGATCTAATTTATTTCAGTTTTAAAATTAATGCTTTAAATTATTTGCAATTATAACTTTCAAAAATATATACATATACTTTTGAATTAACAACAGCAACAAAAAAGAATCAATTTTTAGGACCAGTGTGTCTGGCAAATGCAGAAATTGATTTGAAATTGAAATGCAATTGAAAATCTATATAGCAGTCTGTGAAGTATGGATTTTCAAAATCACTATTTTCCAAAATGCATAATAATATATGTAGGATGAGGTGGAGAGACTTTTATTCTTAGAAATCCTGAAATTCACTTTGAGAATTATTTCCTCTTTTGAATCTAGCAAATAATGTCATTTAAAATAAACTAACCACCATGGTGACAGAAAAGATGTTTAGTAGCTTTTGTAGGCAGAGCAACCCTGGATGTCATCCTGAACAATTTGCTTCTTGCCTAGAGAAAGAGGCTTTCGGAAACAGAATCTGAAGAACAGAGCCTAATTCCAACAAGGCTTTTCTGTTTGTCCTGTCTGTGGTTTCTCCTTTCACCTGATAAATAGAACACAGCACTCCTCCTGGTTAGGGATTTAAGAAAAATCCCACTAGTCCAGCCCACTTCACATTTATGGGATGACTGTTTGCCAGTTTCTTATTTGTTTGGGGCCATGTAAATCACCAAATAAATAACAGCAACTCTTTCTCATAATGCAACGAGCTGCACCACACATAAGGGGAACTAAAATTATACTAATATTGGATTTTTCTGTGTACAATTTCATTAAGGATCACATGCCCTTAAGGAAAATTTAAAAAAATCTTTCACCCTTATCTCTTGGTCTCATAAATGTGTTTATTAAAGGAAAAGTTTATATTGGGAAATAATTTGCTTCTTTCTCTCCAAAGTACCCAGGTTTTTTTCTTTGTTGTAAACAGATATTCTATTTTAAAACGATCAGTGCTTCTTCTAAAAATATTGGGAAAATGCACTTTATAAATCAGCATTAAAAGAAAATGCATGAGAACGTTCCTGGGTCAACAGTAAATGTATACATCATTCACTTATGATTGTAATTTTGAGTGATTTGCTTAACCTTTGAAAATTTGAAAGCTCCTATTTGTTGTTCCATATGCTAGTTTTTATGATGTATATTTATTCTCATATGGCAAATCTCTGTCTTTGTGAATGTTCTTTTCAAAAATAGACACTAACAGTGTCCTGGTTTCATGTGTGGCTAAAGCAAACTCAATCTGTGAGTTGGAATGCATTGGACATTGTTTCCAGTAGGTCAATAAAATGACAGATGGATTTGAGCCAAGTTGTAGCAGAGGACACACATCCTCTGTTGAAATAGCTGAAAAGACAAATTAATATTGAAGAGTGGAATACTGAACTGGACTGTTTTTCATTGCACAGAAATAGACTAAGGTTGATTATCAAAATGAGGCATGTGCAGATCAGACAACTAAAACAGACATGCTATGCAAACAAGAGGTGGTAGATAAGACTTGAATGTAATATTCTGAAAATGTTAACAATTCATTTGCTATAATCTATAATAATAAAAGGGTAATATGCTACTTAGACCGGACATCTTCCGGACATCATTCCGGATGTCATTCCTGACAAAGATGGGGTCAAAGGGAAGCCAATCCAGGTCCCAGGTGCCTGTGGGCGGCCCGAGGGAAGCCAGTCTGTCTCCTGGGTACCTGCTGGAGGCCTGAGGAGGGAAGCTCGGATCCCAGGTCCCTGCTGGAGGCCGGAGGAAGGAAGCTTGAGTCTCGGGTGCCAGAGGGAAGTCAGTTCTGGCAGCCCAGGTCCCAGGTACCAGAGGGAAGCTGGTGCCAGTAGCCGGGGGGAGGAAGGCCTACTCTTGCACGAATTTTCATGCATGGAGCCTCTAGTATGCAATGAAGGAATCATAGAAATACTTTGAACTTTAGGACCTTTTAAGCCTTCAGCTTGAAATTAAAAAATATTTGTAACTCCAATCCAAAAGTATCTTTGTCATTTTTATTGCACTGTATATAGGAGTGCGTATTTTTAAAGAATATTTATGAAAATATTTAGAGTTGGGGAGAAACTATTGGCCTCACTTAACAGTTTAATAATGAAGGAGAAGAAAAACACAACAAAATAACACAAAACTTTAAATGTTTAGTCAATACCTACATGACACACATTGTGCCTCCCCCAACACATGCGCACATGCGTGCGCGCACTCACACACATAAATTTCTTTTCATAATACAACACCTAAAGTACTTCATGATCAGAGCTTATATATTTTATTTTTACTAGAGACCTGATGCAGGAAATTCATGCAGGGGACTCGGCCCTCACAACAGCCCCAGTTGCCTCGTGGCCCTACCTCTCACCCACTGGTCATTCTGGAAGGTTGTTCCAGAAGGTCGTTCCTCTGTCCGGTCCAATTAGCATTTTAGCTCTTTATTATATAGGACTAGAGGCTCAGTGCATGAAATTCATGCGGGGGGGGGGCGTCCCTCAGCCTGGCCTGCACGCTCCAATCTAGGACCCCTCTGGGGATGTACAACAGTTGGACATCCCTCTCGCAATCCAGGACTACTGGCTCCTAACTGCTTACCTGCCTGCCTGCCTGCTTCCCCCCAACAACCCCTGCTGCCAACCTGCT
The DNA here is from genome assembly GCA_004026665.1 of Murina feae. NCBI lineage: Eukaryota > Metazoa > Chordata > Mammalia > Chiroptera > Vespertilionidae > Murina > Murina feae. The sequence goes on from PVJC01017801.1 coordinate 5,879, forward strand.
CACTCCTACTGCCATCCCTTGCCAGCCTGATTGCCCCTAACCACCTCTGCCTCCACCCTGACACCATGGCTTTGTCCAGAAGGTCTCCAGGAAGGTATCCCGATCTAATTAGCATATTACCTTTTTATTAGTGTAGATAACATTTTTTATAGATCAAATTCTGGGAGAAAAGGGGCTCTTTATTTTCACTAATTTTTAAATGAAGTTTAGTATTTCCTTTGATAAAGAATTCAGGGAACCAGTCACTATAGTATTTAGCAGCAGTAATTTTTATCACCAATGGAAATTACAGGTATTTTTATATTACATTAAAGTTGCAGGTCTCTTGAATTATTTATAATTCATCATAACTTTAAAATTCTGGTTGTTATTAAACACACATATATGATTATAATATCACACAAATTATATTTTTATAATTGTATTTCACTGTATTTGGTTTTCTTTGTAATTTTATGTTATTGTATTCATTAAAAATAAATTTGAAAAAGAGGCCTATGTCACAAGAAAGATTATTAGTCTTTAGAAAAACTGACCTTAATGATGATTCCCAAACTTCTAGGCATTCAATTTTAATTTTGTAGCCTTACCTGGAAGGCTGTAACCTTTATCTTTTAAGATACAGTCCAGATGTTACCACATCCATTAGCTTGCTCCTGATCTCACTAGTTGGTATCAGTTGTTCCTTCATATCTCCTCAAAATTGCTTTTTGCATTTTTGTTAGAACATAATCTATCTTTTATTCTAATTAGTTGTTTTTTTCTACATCTTGGCTTCTAGAGTATAACGTTGTTGGGAGCAGGAATGTTGTCTTACTTAATTAACGTTTAATTATTGAATATAATCTCATTGTGATTGGAAAATGTGGTCTCTATATTGATGCTTTAGAATTCACTTAGATTTGCTTTATGGCTTGGTATGCAACCAATTTTAGTAAATGTTCCATTCATGTTTGGATATGTGGTATAATATGAAACACCTGGGTGCAGTTTTGTTAATTGTATGATTAATATCTACATCCCTACTGGGTTTATTTTTCCTTGCTTGAGTTATTATTTACAAAGGTGTGTTAAAGTCTCCTGATATGCCGGTAGATGGGTACATTTCTTATTTTAATTCTGTCATTTAATTTTATGTATTTTTGACTCAATATTATTAGGTACATAAAAATTCAGAATTGTTATATCTTCCTGATAATCTGTACCTTTAATTAACATGCGATGATTTTATCTCTAGTAATGCTTCTTCACACTACAATAAATTTTCTCTAATACTGATATAACTCAGATGTCTATTGGGTAAGAATTTTACTGCTATCTTACTTCATTTCTTTTTTTTAAATATTTTATTGATTTTGTACACAGAGGAAGGAAGAAGGATAGAGAGTTAGAAACATAGGTGAGAGAGAAACATCGATCAGCTGCCTCCTGCACACCCCCTGCTGGGGTTGTGCCCACACCCAAGGTACATGCTCTTGACTGGAATCGAACCTGGGACCCTTTAGTCCGCAGGCCGATGCTCTATCCATTGAGCCAAACCGGTCAGGGCTTACTTCATTTCTTTATTTTAAACTTTTCTGTGCCATAATGCTTTCGATGTATCTTTTGAAAATAACATAATGCAGAATTTTGTATATTTAAATAATTTGTTCTGAAAATCCTTGTCTTTTGCCTTACAAGTTTAGTCAATTTACAATATTTGTAATTATTAATATATTTTGATTCCTTTCTAATATCTTTTGCACTTTACTTTGGCCCTGCCTTTTCTAGAATTTTATTCTTCTTTTCTTGGAAAAAAAAATTGTTCAGATTAAGATTTTTTTCTCTCATTACATTTTTTCTATTAATTAGAAAGTCTTAATTCTATTTTTATTACTTTAATCATCCCCTAGAATGTTTAATATTTATATTTCTAAGTCTAACATTTATCAATGCCTTTACTTTCCTCTCAAGTAACATAAGGAATGTGAACAAGTTTAGCTCACTCCTCGCTGGCTTATTTATTTGCTATTGTCATTCTAGACCTGCAAATTTCTCTATATATGGCATTTTATCTACTGATCATTCCTTTTTCTCAGATTTTTGTATGCTCTTACTTTTGTCTTTAGAATTTCTTTTACTTACTTTTTTGAAAGTTAAAAATTCTGTTTTTTTATATAAAAATGTATTTTAATGTTATTCCTTCCTTCATTTAAATAATTTTGCTGCACACTTGATTATAAATTGTAAGCAATTTTTTTTCTAAGTTTTTGAAAATGATACAGTTGGATTGGGATTTCTATTTTACTAAGTTAATTATTAACCAATTTTTCTTTGTAAGTAATCTGCCCCAATCCATTTGCCCTAAGCTAATTTTTATCTCTGGTATCCTGTAGTTTCACTATACTGTCTAGGTGTGGATTATTTTTTATTAATTCTGCTTTGGATCTGCTTAGACACCTAAATTTGAGGCTTTTATGTTTTTCATTATATCTGGATAAGGTACAGTCATTATCTTACTGAATATTCTATTGCCCCTTTCTCTTTCTCTCTATTGTCTTATTCTAGGTCTCCAATTAGACATACATTGGAATATCTTACTCTATTCTCATGTCTCAACTTCTCTCTTATATTTTCATCTCTTTTTTACACTTTGCTATATTCTACCTAGATAATTTCTCTTGTCTATCTTCCACTTTATTCATTTTTCTTTAGCTGTGTCTGATTTGTTTAGCACATATATTAAGTTTCTAAATTACATTACTGTACTTTTCATATTAGAAATTCTGGTTTGTTTTTTAAATCTACATGACATACTTTATGGTTTCACTCCTTTGTAGTACTTTTCTCTCTTTTATGTCTTCAAACATATTAATCAATCTTATTTAATACTCTACATCTGTCAAGTTCAACATTTGCTGTATTTGCTGGTCTGATTTTGTAGTTTGTTGCTTCTATAGATTCTTTCTCATGGTAATTTATTGCCTTGTGTGGTTAGTAATTTTTTTAATTGTGAGCTCACATTTCTTGGACTTTTTTATTGTTGCTGTAATAAGTTACCATAAACTTGATAGCTTAAAACAACACAGATTTATTCTCTTATAGTTCTGAAGGTCAGGAGTCCAGAAAGGGTTTTATTGGGCTGAAACCAAGATATTGGCAAGATTGCACTTCCCCCAGAGGCTTTGAAAATTAATCTGTTTTGCCTATTTTAGCTTCTAGAGCTGCATTGCTTGCATTTCTTAATTCATGGCACCTTCCTCCATCTCCAAGACTAGTAGTGTGACATTCAAATCTCTCTCTGTAATGTCTTTGCATCACATTCTCCTCTGTGACATGTCTCCCTCTTATAAGGACACTGTGATTACATTTAGGGCTCACTTAGATAACTTCTGATAGTCTCCCCATATCAAAACTCTAAATCATATCTGCAAAGTCACATTTTGGGGATTAGAATATGAACATTTTGAGGGTTTATTGTTTAGTCTTCCACAGATTTTATCTGTGAAATTATTTCACACCGGATTTTAAAGTGTGTTCCTGTGTAAAAGACTTGTACTTCTCCCGGTTTGCTCCCAGAAATAATTTAAACTAAACTTTTATATTTTAAGGGCCAGACAGGTAGTATATCTTTTCGTGATATAATATCTGAATATCATGAATGCAGTTTACAGAGGAAGTCTCCTTAAAAATAACAATCTAGAACCAAGTTTTAAACAGTATTCCAACCATCTTCTGTTTTCTATTTCCCCACTGCGAGTGTTGCCTCGTGAAGATCCTGGCTTTTGGTGAGGCTTCTATCTAACTTCTTCACTCAAGCTCTAAACTTTGTCTTCTGTTTCTTTGAGAGGTCTATTAACACTCAGACTATAGGCCACCAGAATGGATGTATTTTTCCCGGGAAAATTTTGGTTCCAATAATCATCCCTGTGGATTAGCACTTCTGCATTAGTCTTTCTGATCTCCAAGAAATTCTCTTACTTTTCTATTACCACAGACATGCTTTACTTTAAAAATAGTTTTTTTTATTCAGCATTTTTAAGTGTGCCATATTAGCAGGGAATTACCTGAATTTAGATTCCAATGTTGCTAGAAACAGAAGTCACATATTGAAAAAACATCTAATTCATTCTACCCCTGAAACAATGACTAGTGATTATTAAATTAAATAAAAAATATAGCAAATTGGAGCTTGGAGGGGTATTAAAGCTGGGTAGTAACAGAGACCATATGGCCCAGAGAACCTAAAGTATTTACCATCTGGCCTGCTATGGAAGAAATTTGCCTTGTCTAGAGAGTTTATTTTGAGCCCTCCACATGGCTAGAATAGTGATGGTGATAAGTTCATCCTCAGAAGTCTCTATGTCCTGGGGAGACTGTCCTTCATCTTGGGGATAGAGAACCATCTGGCCTCCCAAGTGCCTCTGAACTTAGTGAGCCCAAGGCTTCCTTACCGTGTCTATTTTCTCTGCAACCACAGAGGCAGCTAATATGCAAAGAGCCAGCACATGAATATCTTTTGCTGAGACTCCTCTCCTTTACTGTGTGTCAACCTGACCCGTGAATTGCTGAGGTGATAATTCATGGCTTCACATTGACTTACAAGTTTAATATGTTTGAAGGAGAAAAACTGGAATCTGGGGTGGCAACTTTTGCTAATTGGCAAAATGGCTGTGGAGAAGCCTTACGTCTCTGGACTTCACTCTCATTATCTGTAGAAAGAAAGGTAAATGCAGTGACCTGTAAGCTCCCCTGTACTGCAGTGTTCTCTGATTCTCAAGTCAGAATAAAAAGTTGTATCTCTTTTTCTGAAGGTATAGTCCCTTTCTCCTTTAGGAAGATTACATAAGTAAATACATGTGAAGTCCTGATAACAGGCTTGGCACAAAATACATCCTGAAGGTTACTATTATATTGTTGTCGTTAATATTACCAAAAGCCTCTTAGACGCAGTGAAAGCCTGCAATTATTAATCTTTTTTTTTTTTTTTAATGGATAGTCATCCTGCATGTTTTCTGGTGAGAATTTGGGCCCCGGTAGCACTGGACAGGAATTCTGAGTAGCATAAAACAGCATCCCAGTGTTCTCTGGGCTTTCAGAGGGATTGATTAACCTCCCCACTGCTGCTGACTGCATCGCCAGCAGGTGAACCACAAGCCACAAAGCATTGACCAAAATGTGCTTCTGCAAAAACAAGAAGGGGACTAAGGAAACAAATAAACAAACAAACAAAGACAGCTTTGCAACCTCGGCCTGGGCCAACTTTCCCTGGTGATGTCAACACACTGAGCTGGGGAAGTAAATGTTATCGTGATGGGTATGAACAGGGCATGCTCATTGCAGAGGTGAGGAGGACTGTCAGGCACACTTGCTTTAACTAGAAATATGATGTCCCCCATATTTCCTGTATCACTCAGCATCCTTGAAGGAAATAATTTACCCCAGATAATTCAAATAAAGAATCATTAATCTTCAAAGGAGGCAAGATGAAGGCAAGTTTAAAAGAACCATCAAGGGATGTTGAGGCAAGCAGAGAACAGAAAGGGTGGAAACAGTTATCATCACGAGAACTAAAGAGAACAGGGAATAAATTGTGTGACTGCCTCCCAGAGAGAGCTGGAGCCAAGGAGGCTGGGCTAAGGGCAGTTACAGAAGGACGTGTTATTGGCGGGGAGCTCTCTGTGTCCCCAATCTGTTGCTGGGAGAGGTGGGCTTTTTGCCATGTCATGAGAAGAGGGATTGTCTGCAGCTCGTGCAGGAGAATGAGTGGCATCTGTTTACACGATACACTCCTGCCTTTCCATGGTCCCATTTCCCTTTGTCCTACAAAGGAATAAGTTCATCCGTGTCTTCAGCAGGGCTAGAATCAAAGCCATTGCCCAGAGTTTCTGTTCTATGTTGGAGCACAGCCCTCCAATCCAGCATCAGGCTAGCTTAGTTTGGTTTCCGGCGGCAGTCCATTAATCCGTTGCATGTGGAGTTTGCATGGCCATGGGCCATACAGCTTCTAGGGATACAGGCAAATACAAGGAAACAGGAGCAGAACCAGAGGAATAAGAAAACCAAGAGCCAAGAGCGCAAAGAGAGCAAGAATTCCTTTGTTTTGGGATTATTTATTTTCAAAATTTCAAGCCTTGCAATGACCCTATCCCCTCTGGCCAGCAATCTCTGTTCCAGGTTAGACTGACAGGCCTTCCCTAAGCCACTTTGACTTTACTGTGCATGCATCCATCTCCCTTTGTCCAGTCCCTTCCCCAGTAATTTGCAGGGAATGGACTGGTGGTTCCCTGGGGAGTATGAAATTACACTTTCCTGGTGAAGCCACCCAATGACCACGCTTACTAGTATAATGTCTGGCCTTCCCTTTGCTCCTTTCCTATTATTAGTATTAATGAGATAATTACAATGGTAACGGTTGCATCTACTTCCAGAGAAGCAAGAAAGGAACAGGGAAGATACCTCATCTCCTAACCTCCATGGCCTTTGATCACTTGTGATGTCTCCAATTGGCTGAATTCAGTCAGAACCAGACAGCAAAGGAGCACAGGAAATGCCTCCATTCCACAGGGCAGGGCAGGGAGATTGCACAGGGAACAGAGCAAGCTCCAGAGTTTTTATGGGCATGCCTCTCTGGCTGGATATTTTTGTCCTGCCTTTGACATGTGGTCTATTGGTAGATGAGAATGTATAAGTGAGGGCTAGTGTGTGTTGCTCTTGTTTGTCTATATTTACACTAATAAAAGATAAATATGCAAATTGGTATCACTCTGCTACACCCCAAGCCACGCCCACCAGCCAATCAGAGTGACTGTATGCAAATTAACCCAACCAAGATGGCTGCTGTCAGCCAGGAGCTGGAGCAAGCAGGAGGCTTGGTTGCCCTGGTGATGGAGGAAGCCAAGCTTCCCACCTGCCCTGGCCAGCTGTGGCCTCAGCTCAAGGCAACAAAGTTTCAATTATATAAGACAAATAAGTCCCAGATAACTGCTTCCAGCCAGACTCACTGGGAGCTTGGGTCACTGGGGGCCGTGGCCAGCCTGAAAACAGCCATGAGCCCCTCACCCAGACTGGCCAGGCACCCCTGCATGACCCCCCACGCTGAAGGGAGTGTGGTCAGCCTGCAGACGGCCCTCAGCCCCTCACCCAGACTGGCCAGGCACCACAGTGGGAACCCCACCCTGATCTGGGACACCCTTCAGGGCAAACCAGCTGGCCCCCACCCATGCACCAGGCCTCTATCCTATATAATAAAAGGGTAATATGCAAATTGACCCTAACAGCAGAACCACTGAGAATGACTGGTCACTATGACACACACTGACCACCAGGGTGCAGACACTCAATGCAGGAGCTGCCCCCTGGTGGTCAGTGTGCTCCCACAGTGGGAGTTCTGCTCAGCTAAAAGCCGAGCTGACGGCTGATAGTACAGCGGTGGTGGCGGGAGCCTCTCCCACCTCTTCAGCAGCGCTAAGGATATCCAACTGCAGCTTAGCCCTGCTCCCCGCTGGCAGGTGGACATTCCCCGAGGGCTCCCGGGCTGCCAGAGGGATGTCTGACTCCCAGCTTAGGCCCAATCCCTTGGGGTGCGGGCCTAAGCCAACAGGTGGACATCCCCTGAGGAGTCCCAGACTGTGAGAGAGCACAGGCCGAGCTGAGGGGACCCCCCCCCCCCACCGAGTGCACAAATTTTTGTGCACTGGGCCTCTAGTATTATAATGAAAAAGAAAAATATACCCAGTTTAAAGCAAGATACTGTATTTTCTAGCGTATAAGATGACTTTTTAACCCAGGAAAATCTCCTCAAAAGTTGGAGGTTGTCTTATATGCCAGAAAATACAGTATCTGGATTCTGGGCTGTTAATGAAAAAAATTATTCATGACATTTTTTGAAACAGTAAGGCAGACTTTATTCAGGACTACTGCAATTGGATTTGCAGTAAGGGAGAAAGAGTAAGCTCAATTATGAATACAACAAGAAAAGTGGGCATTTATAACCAAGGAGCAGGGTGAGGGAGTTAATAGATGGAAGGTACTAAAGAAAAAAGAGAAGTACTGGAGCATTCTTTCTAAACCTGAACTCTGAGACCATGCCAATGAACAGGGTCTGGTTAGACTCAGAGGAGCCTGTCTAGAGTTTGGTTAAGGAGAGAGTCCTTGTTAGGTCTCAGCTCTGCCAAAAACTTGGATAAACTTAGACAAGTCATTTAACCTCTCAAAACTTGTTTTTTTTTAATCTCTAAAACTGAGTTAATAACATTTGTCCAATCTTTCTCAATAGGGTTCAAGAATCAAATGGAATAATGATTAAAAGCAAGCTTCAAAATCAATGTGAGGAGATAAGCCCTGAGACTAGAGTGGGACCTAAAGGGGCTATTTTTATTATGGACTTGGAGATTCTTGGTATTCAAATGATGTGGCTTGGGATCTGGTGACAACACCTAGATAAATGTGGCAGAGGCTGCTGGTTATCCACCAACTCCATTCTTCTCTGTTTCCAAAGCATTTGAATTCTAATTTGGCATATGGCTGCCCAGAGACACTCCATCTTCTAGCCTGCCTTGCTGGGTGTGTACATATGAGTTGAGTACAACCACTCCAGTGAGATGTGAGCTGAAGTGATGTGAGCCACTTTCAGGCTTGTCCCATGAACCCTCTCCCATTCATTTCATTTAATTATGGCCAAACAGCCAGCCACCTTGTATTTTAATTTTATTATTATTTAAAAAAATATGTTGTATTGAATTTTTACAGAAAGGAAGAGAGAGGGTTAGAGAGTTAGAAACATTGATCAGCTGCTTCCTGCACACCTCCTACTGGGGATGTGCCCTCAACCAAGGTACATGCTCTTGACCGGAATCAAACCTGGGACCTTTCAGTCCACAGGCTGATGCTCTATCCACTGAGCCAAAACAGTTAGTTCCCAGCCAACTTTTAATGATGGTCTAAGAGGTAAGGATGGTTTTCATCTATTTAAATGATTATATAAGAATTTAAGTAAAACCTTTGATTTTGCCTTTTGGCCTACAGAATCTAAAATGTTTTCTATCACCTTAGCCAGTTTGGCTCAGTGGATAGAGTGTCAGCCTGCAGACTGAAAAGTCCCAGGTTCGATTACAGTCAAGGGCACATGCCCGGGTTGCAGGTTCAATCCCCAGTAGTATCCCCTGTGCAGGAAGCAGCCAATCAATGATTCTCTCTCATCATTGATATGTCTATCTTTCCCTCTCCATTCCTCTCTGAAATCAATGAAAATATTTTTAAAAATTTTAAAAATAAAAAGTAAAATGTTTACTCTCTGGCCCTTTAAGAAAAAGTTTGCTAAGTTCTAGTTTAGACTCATACTCTGTCTCTGGAGATGGGCCACCTTTCCTGGAGGCACATGGATGGTATTGGGGTAATTTCTAAAATGCTAGGGAAAAATGAGGATAGAAACATGTAATGTGGTAATATCAGATACTCATTAACTTTGGTTAACTATGTCTCAATTTTCTCCATTACTGCATATTAGTAATACTATTAGTCAGTATTTGTTGTTTATTATTATTATTTTTTAAATTTCTAATGGTCCCTGATAAGCACTTTTAAAAAATATATATTTTATTGATTTTTTTACAGAGTTAGAAATATCAATGAGAGAGAAACATCAATCAGCTGCCTCCTGCATGTTCCCCACTGGGGATGTGCCTACAACCAAGGTACATCCCTTGACCGGAATCAAACCTGGGACCCTTGAGTCCGCAGGCTGACACTCTATCCACTGAGCCAGACAGGTTAGGGCTTATGTTTATTATTTTGTGCTGAACACTCTTCTAGGCACCAAGATAATCAGAACTTGCGTATGAAGAATTTATCATCTTCAATCTTGACCAAACACATAAAACTCTCTTGATCTTTTGTTTTAGCATGGTGTGGGGGTTGAGAGAAGGCAAGTAATTCCTATGCAAAGTGGACCATCTAGCTCCTAAGGCATCACATCAAATGATATAAAGCACTAAAAGTAGTAAGATCTTAGTGCAGACTGGGGTCACCCATAAATGGTGTTCACTTAAGCTTTCCAAAAGGCTTTAACAATAGTATAAAACTTGGTCCTGTGTTTTGAATGTAGAGGAATGTGCAATTGAGATTTAAAAAATCAATGTAAATTAGTCTTAATCTGAATTCACTTCACGAGAAAGCAATAGTCCAGGAGATAGTATAATGATTAGAAATCAATTTTTACTGGTTTCATTTTTTAAATGTCTCATATATTCAGTATATGAGACCAGCTTTATAATGAAGTTTTTTAAAAAGGTGAAAATACCAGTAGAACATAGCAGGTGACTGCCTTCTATTATTTACTTAACAGGCTTTCAGACTGTGGTTTAATTTAGGATTTATTGGGCAAAGCTGATACTTGGAATGGAAGTCTTATGATGCAAATAATAATCCCTGCCCAACTATCTGGGACCATGAAGAAATTGGCCAAAGGGCAAGGAGAGAAGGTTCACAAAATTGCTCCTGGTCTGCAGTGAGAGCTGCTGGCCCAGAACACAGTGTTTTTTCATTAGACATCACCTGGGGGATGGTGGAGATAAGGAATTTGGTTGCATATTGAGGGCGGGGATTCTAGCTACACTGACTGAACAGCATTCTTTCTAAAACTGAACTCTTGATTACATGCCAAAGAATAGGGTCTGGTCAGGCTCAGAGGAGCCTGTTTAGGGTTCAGTTAAGGAGAAAATCCTTGTCAGGTCTCAGCTCTGCCAAAAACACTTAATTTCTCAAAGACTTGTTTTTTGAGGTGCTGATTTAAATCACTGCTTAAGATGTGACCTGAGACAATTTTGGTGAAATTTATGGTTTACAAACTGTAAAGTACGATAAGATTATTAGGTATATGTTTATTCTTCTATTTTTCATGACAGTTCTCTCACATATCCCTCATTTCTCTTATAATCAATATCTGGACCAATTCCTGCGAAGAGAAGGAGGTCACACCTAAAGCATGGAGATTCTAGACCCGAGAGAGGAAGTGTGTGTGTGTGTGTGTGCATGTGTACCTCTATGTCATGAATCACAGCATTAGCCACTGATCAGATGGAATAATGAGAATCAAAATATTAGCTACAATTTATTGAGATCCTACTATGAGCCTGTTGCCATACATGTCTCTTCCTATATTATTTCCAATCTACACAATTACTTATGGTTACATATCATCCGTGGCTTATAGATGTTGATGTTTGAAGGCTTGGAGAGGTTTGATAGCCTTCCAGGCTCACACGAGTAGTTCATAATAGAGGCTGGACTCTCCCCCTTGGCCACAGAGCCTGCTGTGGGACAGCTAGTATATCCTGAAATGGTTTGTCTTTGCCAAGCATGGACAACAGCGGATGGTAAACATCTTGTGGCTTTCTAGGCTTTCTTGGGTGGTGAAAGACCTTTCAGAAAGGAGAATAATTTTATTTTGGAAAACTTGAGTGGGGCTGGAATGCTCTCTGTGCAATAATATAACAAAACATTAACAATAGTTGTTAACACTCACTGAGATATTACTGCATATTACTAGAGTGTAAGTTCCATGATTATTATCTGTATTTCCCCATTTCCCCCTTAATTGAATCAGAGAAAGGATGAGAAATTTGCTAAGGTCACATGGATCCTAGAGGCGGGTCCAGGGTTCACACTCATACCGTTGGAGGGGCAAACATGCTGAGCAGTTTCTCTAGGCAAAGCGGTCAGCGTGGAGGCCCAGCTCTGCAGATAATTGACCTGTCAGCATGGCCTCTTGTGGCTCCTAAGCTTTGTTTAGAGTTCCATCTGTAAAACAGGGCTGAGTTCTATTCTGGTGGTCTATCCCTCTCACTCACCTTAGGGATGGGAGGACTTCAGAGACTGATAAAAGCAAGAAGAGAAATTCTTCTATGAATGCAATCTTTCTTTAGGGGCTGGTTTTTATTTTATTATTTTTTTCAAATTAAATATTTTTATTCATTTCAGAGAGGAAGGGAGAGGAGAGAGAGACAGAAACATCAATGATGAGAGAGAATCGTTGATCACTGTATCCTACATACCCCACACTGGGGACTGAGCACACCACCAGGGCATTTGCCCCGACTGGGAATGGAACTAAGATCTCCTGGTTCATAAGTTGATGTTCAACCATTGAGCCACATTGGCCGAACTTTGTTTTTGTTGACACTCTTTGGCCTGTGAATAAAGTTGACAAGAGAGGAAACCAGGAGTTCCCAGTTTAGGGCCCACTCAAGATTTGAAAAAATAGAGAAGAAAAAAAGCATCCTCTATTTGTTTCTAGATCTCAGCTGAAGGTTGCACTCATATTGCCCATATTTTTTTTTCTGATCAGAGGGTTGGTTGAAGAATCCAGGTGGGACATTTTCCCAGAGCAAACACCATGCTCATATTTGGGAATCAGTGGCCCCCAGGAGCTCTCCTACCATGAAGGCCAAATCAAAACAAACTGGTACAAGATCTACAGAGGATGCAGACCTAGGGCACCAAGAGCACCTTGAGTAGACCCCAGCAGTGCATCTAAGAGCACCCAGGTGGCAGTTGTTCCAGCAACCTATCAGTGTTAATGTTGTTTGAGGCTCTGCAGCTTGTGCCAATTTTTCCATTCCAAAAGGAAAGTATCTCCCATGACCACAGGCAGGAAGGCTTAGGTGTCAACAGATCTGATGTTCTTCATAGTCCCACCACTGGGGCCTGCCTAGTAATGGGTCTGGCTCCAGTGAAACCTCATGAAACTTGCTACCTTACTCTGTCTCTGTGGATATTTCACTTCTCTCAGAGTCATCTATCTATATAAAAGCCTAAGCGACCATCACAACTGAATGGATGACCAAACAGGCTGCATGGGGTGACCCGGCCAGCAGGGGGGTTAGTGAGAGGCAACGAAACTACTGAGGAGCAGGCTGCAAGGGGTGACCCGGCCGAGGGGGGAGCGGGTAGTGGGGGAAACCAGGCTGGCCCAGCGGGGGCAGTTGGGGGTGATCAGGCCAGCAGGCAGAAGCAGTTAGGGGTGATCAGGCCAGCAGGCGGGAAGTTAGGGATGACCAGGCCAGCAGGGGAGGCAGTGAGGGTGACCAGGCCAGCAGGGGGCCAGTGAGGGGCAATCAGGCCGGCAGGCAGAGGCAAATAGGGGTGATCAGGCTTGCAGGGGTGGGGGGAAGTTAGGGGCAATCAATCAGGCAGGCAGGTGAGTGGCTAGGAACCAGTGGTCCACGATTGTGAGCGGGATGTCCGACCGCTGGTTTAGGCCCAATCATCAGGATCAGGAGCCTGCCTGGTATAGAACCTGGCTCCAGTGAAACCTCATGAAACTTGCTACCTTACTGTGTCACTGTGGATATTTCACTTCTCTCAGAGGCATCTATCTGTATAAAAGCCTAAGCGATCATCGCAACTGAACAGAAGATCGAACGTTCATCAAGATCAGGCCTAAACTGGCAGTTGGACATCCCCCAAGGGGTCCTAGATAGGAGAGGGTGCAGGCTGGGCTGAGGGGACCCCCCCTTGCATGGATTTTGTGCAGTGGGCCTCTAGTTTTCCTATATAAAAGATCATAGTAACATTCACCTTGTGAGATCATTTTAAGAGACAATGCTTATAAACAAACTTCAAAGCATTATATAAATGTGAGAGATGTAAGAAAGCTCCTTATGTTTACCATTTCTGATATATCCAAAAAGACAAACTGTCCCAGCACTCAGAGTACAGAGCCACAAGGGTCTGAGGACCCGGCCTCATAGGACATTTCAGAGGACTGAATCATGCACTGAAAAATGTAGAGTGTTTGGTTATAGAGGATTTTGTAATAAAGCCCCTGATTCACACATAAGCCCATTGTTTCTGCACTGGTTTGTAAACAGAGAGATTTCCTTAGTCAGTGAACCATCTCACTTTGGCTATTCAACAGATGTTTAATTTCTCCCCTTCAGGACACGTGAGAATCACATTTCTCTGCCCCTCCTTGAAGGTGGGATGCCTATGGGTGCTGAGAATTCTCTGCCCGTTAGATATATTCCCTCCCTTTTCTGCTCAGCTCCCTGCTCCAGAGGGCTGATCTCTAGGGACTCCATATTACAGGGACCTTAATAACTTTGTCACCATCTGACCTAAATGTTAGAATGAGCTGTCCCTCTTTTAAACTTCAGATGAAACTAACCTACCTCCAGCTTCAGGGATTGGTTTGCTATCCTGGAATACGCTGTCATTATTTTATATTTTTTCTCCCAGGTATGTTCTATTTAACAATGCCCACTCCCCAAACCCACAATCATAAAGCTTTTGTGTGGATAATGAACTATTTGGAGAAGAAGGAGGCAGTTTTTGATGACAGATAGGCAAACAGAATTGAAGAGCAGATATTCTTATTATTAAGGTAACTAGGGGCCTGGTGCACAAAAATTTGTGCACTCGGGGGGGGGGGTCCCCCTCAGCCCGGCCTGTGCCCTCTCACAGTCTGGGACCCCTTGGCGGATGTCCACCTGCTGATGTGCCTGGCCAGCTTGGGTGAGGGGCTTATGGCTGTTTGTAGGCTGGCCACGCCCCACAGTGGGAACGCTCACCCCATGGGAGTGTGGCCAGCCTGGGTGAGGGGTTGAGGGCCATTTTCAGGCTGTCCACAGCTCCCATTGACCCAATGTCCCAGCAAGGCTGGCTGGAAGCAGATTTCTGGGGTTTATTTATCTTCTATAATTGAAACTTTGTTGCCTTGAGCAGAGGCCTAGGCAGGCAGTGAAGCCTCCTGTTTGCTTCAGCCTGGTGGCTTCTATAATTGAAACATTGTTATCTTGAGCAGAGGCCCAGCTGGCCTAATGGAAGCCTCCTGTTTGCTCTAACTCCGTGGCTGCTGGCCGCCATTTTGGCTGGGTTAATTTGCATACAGCCACTCTGATTGGCTGGGGGCATGGCTTGTCTAGTGGGCATGGCTTAGGTGTCTCGGGGTGGTGGTTAATTTGCATATTACTCTTCTATTAGATTAGATTGTCCTTTTGTTCTTACCACCAATTCAGGTTTCTCTCAAACCCAGCTCTGGGTCTCTTTCTGTAACCAGAGAAGTATATTCTCTGGATCTCCCCTCCTCCTCCTTCTCCACCACTTGTCTCTGCAGTGGGAAGAGAGTTGAATAGACATGCATTCCCCTTCAACATAGAGTCTGTCACCTCGTCCCCCCATCCTCTAAGCCCCCTCTATCCCCAGGTACCTTTAGGATACAAAAGCAGGTACAGCCAGTTTAAATTTTAAATGCTGACCCCCCTCCATACACACCCACATTTTAGGTTGTGTTGCCTTTTTCTGCTTCTTTCCCCATAGGTATGGGAAGTTTTAAAGGTGCTGACCAAGAGAAAAGGGGCCAAGGAGGCCTGGTTCTAGAAAAGTCCATAAATGATCAGGCTGCTGTTCAGTTGCTGACCACAGAGGCTTCGTGTTGGGGTGTGGAAACCAGAGCCAGCTTGTTAGCAACTTCGGTCAGTAGCTAGACTTACTCTCCTTAGTCTCTGGATAGAGATACCCTAAGAGCTTAAACAGGACATTCCCAGCTTGGGGAGTCTGGGTCTGATCATCTCTCCATTTCTTTCTATCACAAAACACAGACTATCAAATCAAATACCTTGTCATTACTGGGCAACCAATGCAAAGCCTAAGCCATAGCTTGTCTAACTCAGTCGCTCCTCTTTGTCAGCCTCCCCACTGGAGTGCTGCTTCAGGTCACCTCAGTCCCCGCCAGGACCAGCTGCCTCCAGATGGTCTGCACGCCTTCTGCTCCTCCGTTACCCTGCCTGTCAGCAGTCATCACACTGCCACTGGGAGCCTCCTAAAAGCAGATGCGATTGGGTCAACACCTCCTCTGTTAGTATTTTAGTTAAAAAATACTTTCTTTCTGGACTTCATCTTTAACAGTAGAGGTAAAACTTACCTATTAAAAATACAGACAAAAAATATTTGGAGAGGAAAAGTGAAAGTCCTTCAGACCAGCTTCAGTCACTTCCTGGAGGTAGCCACAGTCAATGGTTTATTGTGTATTCCTCTGTACATTCTTCTATGTGTGTACAAGCATGTACACTGACATAAGTACACATAACACACACAAACATATACATGCACACTTTGACACATAATTTTCTGCAACTTGACTTCACTTAAAAATCTATGGAGAGATCATCTACTGTCAGTACACGTCAACCTACCCTTTGTTTTCAAAGGCTGTGAAATGGTCAATTTATTTCATGGATGTACTGATATTTATTTAACCAATCCCTACTGGTGAACATTTAAGTTCACTGTTACAGACCAACGTGTTTCGTTGAAGTCATATATCTAACAACCTGCTGGCTCTTGCTGTCAGACTTGTAGCATTTTAAAAACTTAAGATCCTTTCCTAAGTCATAAATTTACAGTTTAAATGATCAAGTAGCACTACTGAGAAATATAATAAAAATAAGAGAATTGCCTTGCCTCTCCCTACTCCACATTCTGAATTTCAGCTCCCTGTATGCAACTTTTTTCACCTCTTTTCCTACACTATAATCTAATTTCTTGTCCCATTCAATTATTGTTTTCTTGTGAATTATTAATTTTTTATTTGTAAAATTGTCCATGTATGTATTATTTATTCACTCCCAATTTATCAATAGAAGTGAAAACCTTCTTTCTATACTTTTTAAAAATATATATTTTTTCTTGATGTCAGAGAGGAAGGGAGAGGAAGAGAGAGAGAAACATCAGTGATGAGAGAGAATCATTGATTGGCTGCCTCCTGCATGCCCACACTGAGGATTGAGCCCACAACCTCGGCATGTGTTCTGACCAGTATTGAACCATGACCTCCTGGTTCATAGGACAACAGTCAACCACTGAGCCATGCCAGCTGGGCTCTATACTTTTAAACTCTTTGGTCATCCCAACAACTTATTTTTTTTTCTTGGATACACATTTCTGTCCTTTTTATTCCCAATCAGAGATTATTTTTTTCTAGGAAGCTGCACAGCTGTCAGTTGTTATCTCAGGACTCGCATTTATATCAACCCGGGTTCTCCCTTCATCTCTCTTCTCTGTCGAATTTCCTGTTTCTCCAGAGATAGGTTTTCCTCCCCCCGCTTCATTTATCACAATATTTATAGTACCTAGCACAATACCTCCAAAAAGGGAGTATTCAAATATTTGTTGATTAACAGAAGGAATAGAGGCATGATAAATTAATTTCTTACTACTAGGCTAGACCATTAGTTGAGACTCTAAAAAAAAAAAGTATCCACATATTTACTAAGAATTCAATGAAATTTTCAGAGAGTTAACTTGAGGAGACACCAGGCAAAGTAAAGACACATATGTGAAGTTCATGGTATATTCGTATCTTAGTGGTGGAATCCATAGCAATGGAAAAGTCTAAAGCTAACTGGTCTTTGTAGTTCATCCTCCTGGCCTTGACCTCATGAACTCCCTACTCTATTCAACTGAGCCAATCAGCTATAGACAAGTAGCTCATGAAATAGCCTGGTAAGCTGGATCCCATAATACCCTCTCTGGCTTTCTGGTCCTAATGAAGATGGCTATTGTCCTTGAATTTAGCCCAATTTCTCCCAGCAGGCTGCCCTTTAAGGGTGTGTCTTATCAGCAGTCATTGCCCCAACAAGGTGAGGTGGGTTTCCTCCTCTCATAATGACTCTCTATGTGTTTTGTCCAGACCAATTTACTACTGCAACCCACCTTCACATAGTGGAGCTTTGCTCTAAGCTCCAGAGGTTAAGGTCAAGCTTTCTTCAAAAGCCTTTCTTCCAAAACCTTAACTCATTTATTTGTTGCCTTCCACTGCACTCTTCAAGCTCAGTCAGCATTACCCTTTTCTTGCCCACAGTTCAGAATTGCAGGGACCTCATTGAACACAGGCTGTTGATGCCTCCCAGGGCCTCTTTGACTCTCAGATTTTCATGAGAACAGACAGCCTGCAAGTAAAAGCCATTCTCTTTTGGTTGCCACTGCGAATTTCAGAATTCTTGGTTGTCAGGCATTGTTGCTTTCATATGATTGCACAGATATGGAAATGATCCGGTGAGCAGGTAAAGGTGAGACTGCACGTTTCAAAAGGGTTCTAAAGGGCATGTGTGATGGAGCCGGAGCCTAACCAGAGTGGGAGTTGATCGAGGCAGTTTTCTCTTTAATTTCCCAAGGTGGGAGACTTTCCCTCAAAATAATGTTGTCTCATCCTTACCAAGGGCCTGTGCTGATACTACATATATATCATCTTACTGAATCTTTACAATAACCCACAAGGAAAAGGAAAAGTGGAGGCTTCAGAGGATGAATAGCTCAATGAGCAGCTTGGCTGGAATTTAAATCCAGGTCTGAATATCTTCAAAGGCCAAGCTTATTCTCAAACCCAGTAGGTGGACCAGAGACAGGAGAGATAAAGTAAGAGCCAGGCCCTCCAGGACAGTGGGTATAGCATCCCTTCTTCCTGTGGGGGAACCAGAGATGCCCTGCTCACACCTCCCTTGTGTTGTAGCAAGAACTGCCACCAGGGGCTCAGCAGACAGCCTCTTTCTGAAGCTCCTTCAAGGTCTGCCTCAGCTTTGGGCCTGAGACTCAGTGAGACATGGAGCCCAACACAGAGCAAGTGCTAAGGTGGCCAGCTGTCCCAGTTTTCAGAGGACTATGAGGCCAGGACACATTGGTGACTCTCTGACACACTGACGGGCCATATCTACTCAACAGATCGGCACTGGTTTGGCCAAGGCTTTGTTGATCTCCGATGTGCATCTCAGTCCTACGTTTCTCTTGGTCCAATCTGTTTCTTCCCCCTTCTATAGGCATTGGTCCCTGGAAAATGTCTTGCACATCACATTCTATCTCAGCTCTGTTTCTGGAGACCCCCTGCAAACTCCCACGGTTACAGAGCATCAAAGTTGCAGAGGAATGCAAACCCCAACCAGCCAAAGCCCAGGGCATAAAGAGATATAGTATGTGGGAGAGATTTGGAGCAGGGCTACTTACATTTCCACTCTCAGGCACAGACTGAACTGCAAAAGTCATGGTACCAGGGATAGGCTGATGATATTCTGACTTGCTAACCTCCCATTGGTTAGAAGAGAGGAGGAAGCAGGCTACAGGTGGCCAGAGACATGTGCCATGGTGTAAAGAGTGATGGGAAATATTAGCTTGCTCAAACATTGACACAGCTATTGCTCCTTTCGGTCATGCTTGTGTCACCCTCTGGCCTCAGCTGCTTGCTATACTGGGACAGCTGGTCACCCTGGTACTTGCTCTGTGTTGGGCACCATGTCTCACTGAGTCTCAGGCCCAAAGCTGAGGCAGACCTTGAAGCGCTTCAGGAAGAGGCTGTCTGCTGAGCCCCTGGTGGCAGTTCTTGCTACAACACAAGGGAGGTGTGAGCAGGGCATCTCTGGTTCCCCCACAGGGGGAAGGGATGCTATGCTGCCTGTCCTGGCCTGGAGCTCTTCCTTTCTGATCCTACGCAGGCTTTCCATTGCGGCCTTATTTGGTGAGAACATTTTATATCTGATTTAGTGGCTTTCTAGATGCAGGTTTCTTAATTTAAAAATGGATTTTGGTGAGGATGTACTGTTTCAGTTAAAAAAAAAATCCTAGTCCTTGAAATGATCTTTGTCCTTATCTACAGGTCATAGATGATGTTTTCCCCCTGGAAAATCCACCTCCAAGTCCCAGTGTGGTCACATATGTCCATCCTACTCAGGTGTGCATGGAAGACGGCACATGACTCTTCGCCACCTTTCCTAAGGCCTCTGAAGTTGCCAAGGCAGGATGGTTTGGGACAGGCATTTGGACAGTGGCTGAGGAGGCATGTCTGCTGCTAGTCAAAGTCCTCTCTGTCTGACAGCTCTGCCACATCCACATCACATACTTCTTTACACTTCATCACACTTGGTCACACTTACGGGCATCGATGAATCAATTAACAGCATCCTGTAGGTGCTCACACATCACTTTGCATCAAACCAACCATTGCTTTGACAGAGACTGACGTTTACCATGCTTGTTGGAAACTTGCCAAAGAATGGATCAAAATGCACCAAACTTGGCTGCAAAGCCATTGAGAGGATTAGTAAGGTCCACAAGCAATTCAAGTTGTAAGTGAGAGTGAAGTCTCTGTTATTTTAATGTGACAGCCATTGCAATGTGCGGTGTGCCAACTGCCACTTGCTATGCACCTGACCTTGGGACAAGAAGATTTCCTCTGAACTGAGTTTAATCATTAGAAAAATGCAGTTAATAACACCTAGTATGATTTTTATATCATAGAGTTCTTGAGGATCTAGCAGGGATCCTTAAACTTTTTAAACAGGGGGCCAGTTCACTGTCCCTCAGACCGTTGGAGAGCCAGACTATAGTTAAAAAAAAAAACAAACTACGAACAAATTCCTATGCACACGGCACATATCTTATTTTGAAGTAAAAAAACAAGGCAGCAAAAACACCTGGCAGGCTGGATAAATGTCCTCGGCGGGCCGCACGCATGTGGCCCACGGGCCGTAGTTTAAGGACCCCTGACTAGGGAAACAATGTGTGTGCAAGCTCTTTTGCCAAATACCGAAGAACTGTGCCATTGCTAGGCATTTGGTATACTGCAAAAACATAAACTATAAAACAACAAAACAAACAGATAATCCAATCTAATAGATTGATGAAGCTTATTGATTGGTATTGATTAGAAATACTGGTAAATTAAAAAAAAAATTGGTGGTATTGGTCATTATAGGGCACACGGCCAGATCAAATTAAGTGTTAACGAGAGATTATTCTGTTGATAATAATTTCTTAATGCTTTCCAATAATAAGACACCAAAAGTTTGATTAAAGTTAGCCAATAAAGAGTGGTGTGAAAAAGGCAAAGAGAGGTTGAGTAACAGCTAGTAAGTATTAGAACTGGGATTCAGGCCAGGCGGTCTGTCCCAAAGCCATGCGTGTAACACTCACTACACTGCATCTCAGAAGGCGGAGGAAAGAAGGTGGGTGACTGACAGGCTCTGAGTGGGCAAGGAGAAGGAAAGTACTCAGTGAAGAATATATTGTGATGTGCAGCTCTGAGCACTGTCAGGAAGCCAAGGGGAAGGGGAGGTCAGGGAAGCTGCCAGTGGATTGGCAGGCAGCAGAGGCTTTGTTTTAGCAAGAGCAGCTCAGCAGCAGTATGGACAGCCTGAGAAATGCGGAAGTTGATCCTCAGAGCTGAGAGCTACATGGGTTTGTTGAGTGACAGACTGAGATCATGGGTGTCTGGAAACAAGAGTTCCGCTGGGCATGCTCCAGGTTTTTAAGACACGGCTTCACACGTGTCAAAACAACAATGAACACAGTAACATCAGCAAATAGAAGACACCAGCAAACTTGCTCTGGCATTCCTGTGTGAGATCTTAAGACTTTCTGGAGAGCTCTGAGCCAGGCCCTTAGTCAATATGAAGGCAAATGTGTACCACAGAGGAATAAAAGCCACTACTGTGCACAATCCAAGTCACCCCTAGTCAGTGGGAGAGGCCTCTTCCCCCAGGCAGTGTGCATGCTTTAAGTGGATCTAACCCTTTGCCAGAATTTGAATGGATCCTTCATCCTGTTGCCTGCTCTGGGTTTCTTTGCCTTTTTTTTTTCTCTCCCTGGGAATTGGCATGGTAGTTGCCTTGTAGACTGACTATCATTCTGTCCCAGAATGAATTTCTGTAAAAGGGAGTATTTTCTATCCATCAGTATAAGGACTCACTCTTCTGAATCAAGTATCAAACTAGGCCCCAGGACAGGCATTTTGTCAGCTGTCCAAATCACACCACAAAGGGGCCCTTTTTTGTCCAGTGGGTAGAGTTTGGGATACTTGGATGAGGTACCATGGTTCTTTTCCTTTCTTTCACCACCAGCCTTCTCATTCCTTAATCCCTGCACTTTGTCCCTATCCAGCCACAGAAAGAGATCTCCTCCAGAGATCTCCTCAGAGATCTCCTCCAGAGATCTCCTTAGAGATCTCCTCAGAGATCTCCTCTGAGTCCATCTACTTCCCCTTAGTCCACATGCTTTGTAATATCCAGGCTGCATTCAACATGGTTTCACTCCAGTTCTTTCTTAACACTATCTTCTCCCTTAGAATTCCCCACTCTACTTGATGCAGGTTTTTTTCTTCCCTCCCTGGGCATGGCTGCTCTCCCTCCTGTGCGCCCTGCTCCTTCCCATCGCTGGGTGCCATGCACACGGCTTAGCTCTCAGGTGATTGCTGGGCACTGTCATGAGGGGCTGAACAAATCAGGCTGCTTCAGGGATGGTTTCTCTGTACCTGGGGCAGGTTAGGGAACTGGGGTAGGGGCCTCCTATGCAAAAATATAGAGACATGCAGAGTAATTTTGACTTCTGGCAATTTTACCTTTGATTAGAGAATTAGGCTTATTGAAGAACAACTTTATTTTTGCTTAATTTTCAAAAGAGACATTGTGTGCTCTGACAGTTTGGTACTGTGTATGGAATTGCTGATTTATCTTGTCTCAAGAACAATTCTGGCAGCTAAAGGTCTATGATTCTTATTTTTATAAATATAAATATTTCATAACCAGGCCTTTTAAAAGCACTGTGTCGAGTGCCAGGAAAGCCTTCATCCTTACTGGGTGGCCAGTTTCAGGTGAGATTATGTTTTAAGAGGTGACAATGCCCTCTGGTAAAGTTGGGTCAGCATAATCCCTGGGCATGCTATAACACTGTCCAGCCAGATGCTAAAATGTGGTATGTTTGTTTAAGATACACTAGGGTGATTTTGAGTATCATTTTCTCCATGAACGGTAACTGTTATGCTCCCTCTCAGTCTCTCCAATGGGGTTTCCCACAGTTACGTTGAGAATGAAAGCAAGCGAAATTTGTGTTAAGACTCAGTAATCTTTTAATTCATTGAATTAAGGATTTCCCAATTAGAGGTAAAAAAGGCAGATGTAGGAAAAGAGATGTGTGAGTATTTACTTACTGTTTAAAGACTTTTTGGATTAAAAGATATTGGAACAGATAACAGCACAAAATTAGTTTTTGCTATGATGGCAAGGTTAAGACTTCTGCTGTTGCTAGGATATACCGCCCTATCACAGCTGATCTTGAAGGTGAAAATTGGTGCCTTAATTTCCCAGTGGTCCGTGCTACTTCTGACTTAGACCTCATTCTGGTTAATCACACTGTCATTCTCGCTGCAGATTGCCTTTTGACATCTTCATCTGCACAAGGGTCCTGCAGCCAAGACTTGGTGTGTGGAGTCAATTCAACAGTCCTCAGAGCGTGGTCTCTGGGACCTGGTGCTTACGGGGGAGGAGAGGGACTTCGGAAAGACAGCTGGAAGCAAGATTGGAAGTAAATGACATTTCTCTTTGAGAGCATGGGGCTGTGATTGGAAGCCATATGTAAATGTAATTATGGAGAGGGATTTAATGTGCAAAGTTAAAGTCTGCAGTAATTAGAGCCAGTGTTTTCTAGTGAAATAACACTAATGGGGGAAAAATCTATCATTTACATTTTTGAGTTCTGGGAAATGGAAAAATCTGGTGTGTTGTACTTAAAAATCTAGCTTTACTCAACCCCTATTTTATATCCTTAGTCACTCTACAGATGGCAATATGAAAATAGTCACTGTTTTGCTTAATAGAGATCTAATTAATTAAAAAAATAAAACCAAACCTCCAGTTTTCCTCTCTGGAGTGCTAATAAGTCACATCTCTGGGATGGAGTGTGCATAGGGTCCTGCGAGTGAATAGACCTCACCATGCAGTGGGGCCCTCCTAGCTACTTCTCCTCCTTCCTTATCGCCCTATTGATTGGCCTCTTTTATTTACAAAGCGTGTCGCACTTGAAGAAGGAGGTAAATGGCCCAGTGTCTGCCCTGATCCCCTTCCTTCCTGCTAATGACTGAAGAAAGCTGAAACACCAGGTTTGGGGGCCAGTGGATAGACACACCTTCCAAAACACAACAGCCAGGAGTCAAAATTGACAGAGAAGAGGCAACAGCAAACCTGAAGCAGCCACTGCCTGCCTCTTCCTTTGTCTGCAGTTGAAGAAACATCTCATTTTTATAGGCCAAAAGGATTTCTCAGTTCTAAAGTAAGGTAGACAGCTCAAGTGCTCATTCATGTTTTTCCTCCTTTGTTAAAATAAGCAGGTTGGCAAGTCAAAAAAGTACTATATGGCATATTCTTGTTGAGTGAAAGAAAATATTCCCCTGGAATAGACCATTTCTAACTTCTTTAGTAACCACCTCTTTCTAAAATGTCAGTTAGGGCCTCGGAACACATCAGGGAAACTGACCTCTCTCCTCTGCGGGGTCCAGTGCAGCAGTCAGCATGTGCGTCTGGGAGGTAAAGGTTAATGCCTCTGTAGCAACCCCCAGGTAGCATGCACCGTGTGTCCAGGAGGGTTTGCATATGCTGAAGAGGAGACTGTATTGAAAGGTGTTGGGAATCGGTGTCTTCGCCAACAGCATGTGCGGCTGAAGCAGCTGAGGTAATTACAAGATTTCGGAAGAGGATGCAAGCTGGTCTTTCCTCACCCCAGGCAGTCCGTCCCCTCCCTCCCTTTTTGTGGAGTTTGTCTTCGCTCTGGCACGGTGACTAACTACCCCACCTGAAATGAATCTGTTGTCTAGCGATGCACATTTTGTAAAATAGATTCCACTTGACGCTGGCAAGTTCAAGGCTGCTTCCAGCTGACCACATGTTTCCACCATCAGTGCCAACCAGGTGAATAGAAGTAGTTTTTCCAGTACATTCCACCCGTGTGTGCTCCAGTGCTTAATCCACAGATCCCCACAGAACAAACCCTTTAACTGTTTACAAGCCACATGCTCTGAATAGATGTAAAACTCCACGCTGATTTCTATTGTAAGCTTAGAGAGGGTTCACTCTTTCTATAGCGGATACTGCCAATAGTACACTGTGCAAATGTTCCAGATCAGCCAAAGCATCTGAAATAGGAGGAATGATCTAGAACGGAAGTGAGCATTTTCTTTTCCTTCACTCTTTAGTGCAGGTTTCAACATTTATCGCACTTTGCTATACTTCAGTAGTAAGATATGTAGCATAGATATTTCCTTCTGTACCTTTCTTTCCTTTATAAAATAATTGACTAAAGTATCAATAATCATGGCCTCTCCTATAGCACTTTTTAGCAAGTAAAGTATAGATATTCTTTAATATACTAAGAGACGACGTGGGGTTTTCAAACACATTTGTGAGGTAGAGCGTTACTCTCTTCTCCTTACCAACAGAAGGGAAAACTAAAGCTCAGAGAGGTTAAGTGATTTAGCCAAGGCCACACAGACAGGACAGGGCAGACCAAAAATACAAAATCAGGCCACATAGTTTCAGAGTCAGGGCTGTTTCCATTATTCTATGCTGCCTCTTGAGAATGCCTTCAT
>PVJC01017802.1:0-31723 GCA_004026665.1 Murina feae
TTTTGTTTTCAGAAAATGGATAAAAAGGTTAATCTGAACTGATGACAGCCACCA
Organism: Murina feae; assembly: GCA_004026665.1. Taxonomy (NCBI): domain Eukaryota; kingdom Metazoa; phylum Chordata; class Mammalia; order Chiroptera; family Vespertilionidae; genus Murina; species Murina feae. The sequence continues at coordinate 55 of PVJC01017802.1, forward strand.
TCCATATGTTGACAAATTACCTTATATTCTTTTCAGGTGTGTAATTGCCTTAGTTGCGTAGAGGAAAAAGGAAGGTTTTAATATTGTGGCTTCATGCTCATTGTGGGGTTAATATATTTTCTCACCTAACCTCCGTACTTCCCTCCCTGCTGCCCCACCCTGTAAAATATACTTATTCATTAAAACTGAAATAAATTAGCTTTTCCTTCTTTGAGGGGTTCTCTTCCACATTCTTACTGAACACTGTGCTTTTGCAATCTTAGTAAGAATGGTGCCGAAGAGCACATATTCTACTTGCTGAAAGAACAGGAAAATTTCTTAAAGAATTATTTGGAATTGGCAGAAAATGTACTCCACAGTATAGAATCCTCAGGTTTATCTTTTGTAAGAAAGTTACCTGCCCAATCTCTAATTCAGTATAAAAGTTACCTGCTAAAGTGAAAGGAAATGTACAAAGAAACCTTTAAGGTAAAACTTTTGAGGTAAAATATACACACTATGGCATTCTGTGTATATACAAAACAGACTGTGTAACACACTCTCGCTCTGGGTTAACTGCAGGCTGAGGAAGCCTTCAAGGATTTTAGCACACATCCCTTGTCATTATTGAGATTCCTTTTCCATGTCCTGATTCCAGTAATGAGGAGGAATTCAAAGGACAGCAGGTTTTACTTTGGGGCAACCAGTTACTAAGAGAGTCATTTGGTACTTGAAGTACTGACTCAATAGCCTTCTCTCTGCTCTCTGAGTTACTTAGAATAAGTCTGTTACCTCCAAATGACCACTGTTCAAATATCTATAGCTTATTCCTACTGACTTAGCTACTCCAAAGTAAATATGCCATTTCTCTAATTTTTTTATTCGGGACTATTTACTCTTGAAAAACAAAATTTTTATACAAAAGCAACAAGGTGTGGCTGGCACAAAGGACATGTTTCCACAGCTGCAGTCCACCCACCCCCAGTGGCTTCACGTAACACAGTGTAGACTGAGAAGCCCTGAAACATTCCTCAGATTGCTAGAGGCCTGTATCGCCATGCAGACCCACCTGCCCAGACCAGCTGTTATGAACTCTACAGCTTGACAATCACACTGGAGATAAGTGTGCCCTGACCAGTGAAGAGCAGGACTCTTGGCTGACATCCTCTCTTCCCAGCCCCTCCTGGGCATCAGCTTCACCTGTAACCCCCATCATACTGCTTAGTCATTTGAAATTGTCACTGTGGTGTTGTCATCCCTAATCCACTTTTATGTCATGAAGTTGATGACCCTAGTAAGATCTCATTTTTACCTACATCAGATTCAGGTAATCTCAAAGGAATATGAATAAAATTATCAGAGAAGATGCCCCAAAGAACCTCGTGTACACAGCTTTCTAAGACTTCTTTGTTCAATCACGGTGGCTCGTCTGATCTGACACGCAGAATGGGACAACAGTCGTCAGCTGAAAGCTTCAGACAGGATAATTTGGAGCACTTGGACCCCCAAAAATGATTAACTATTATAATTTTCTGTTAGTCAATCATTATTCTGGCTCTTTTTTCATTTGATAAGAATAGTTAGTATAATTATACCTTATTTTAACCATTCGGATACATTTGTTTAGTAATTTTGAGCACACTAAGGCTAAAACGACTAAAAAAACCTGCAGTTTTGCAAAAGGGTAATTTTTCTATGTATGCGTTTGAAAGCCTTTCAGTCAAATATAAACATATGTACAACATTATGTCTAACACTTAAATACCAATTGTAATGTAATGGATACTGCAGAATAACTGCTCATTCTACAAGAGAAAAATTAAGACACAAAAAGAGACACAGGGTTCCTTTTGCCCAATCACTCACTTTCCAGAACTGTGCTGTGCTCTGGGCTAGAAAGCTCAAAGTTCAAGCCACATTGTACTTTCAGAAATGTTTCCCCCTTTAGTTACGTATCATAAATATCAGAACAACACTGAGCTTTAAAATGACCTGCTGATATCATCACTTCTCAGGAGAGGAGGGAGGGTCCTCCCCGCAGTGCTCATGACTAAGGTTATCTGTGTGGAAACAGGCCCCTAGTTGCCTAGGAATTCCTTGGCTGTTGGCTGGCTGTTTCTCACTCTACTTGAAGTCATAACCTCTGTCTGCTTGAGATATCATCATTCGTCTTCAGAGTCATGGAGTGTCATGCTGTATAAAAAGAAGTTATTATTTGAAACACCTTTCAGACATTCTTATCAAATGAAGAAAGAGCCAGAGTAACAGTTCGGTGACTAACAGAAAAGTATTCATACACTTTCACAGTCTCCCTGGCCATTCTTTTTAATGTAGCTTTTTAATGTAGCTTCTTTTTCTCAACCAAAGCATTGAATAAAATTTTTTGGGTTTTCCAAAGTATTAAAGTAATAGTTGTTACATGCTCATTGTAACAAGGCAAATAATTCAGTTGTGTAAAGTTCCATTGATTTTCTCTTTCTCACTCCAACCTTGAGATAACCCATCTGATGCCCCTGAGGTTTTATTTTAACCCATGAGATAATCCACTTTAAAGTCTATTGTGTATCATTCCATGTTTTAGTAATGTTTACACAGTCTTATTCACACACATATTTGCATAACATACCCCAGTTTTGTAATACAACCTATTACAAATCTGGGATAATCTCATGTTGTTCTGCAATTTGTTTTTTAACATTATCATAAACATTTTTCCAAGCCAATGTACACTATTTGACCACACTGTTTTGAATGGCTGGACAGTATGTCATGTTATTAATGTAACATAGATAGATAGATATAGATATAGATATAGATATAGATATAGATATAGATATAGATATAGATATTGATTTCATTGTTGATGAACAGAGTATTTACCAATGGCTTGCTATTACAATGTTACAGTTAAAATACTGGCACATATTTGTCTACAAATTTATTATGTTTTTTACTTCTATAGAATAGATGCCTATTTGCGAGAGTGATGTCAAAGAGAGTACACATTCTTACTTTTTAAAAAATTCTGCCAATTATTTTCCAAAAGATAGAAGTGTTAGTGTGTGCCCTTTTCCAGCAACTTTGATACAACTATATGTTATCAGCCTTTTAAAATTGACAAGTTAGGGGATAAAAACAAACAGGTTCTGTAATTTGCACTTTCACAAGATCAGCTGAAATATTCAGCTGTTATTTTATTGCAGCTCGTATTAAAAGTTATAGTCATCACTTGTCAAGAGACACCACATTCTGTTTCTGTATTTCTTTTTAAAACCTCAAAGGACACAAACCGCATATACTATTTGCTTTGTAAATGCTCTGTGAAAGTAAAAATCTTACCTTGCCTACCAAGAGAGTTAACACTGAAATTCTGTTATATGAATTCAACTGTGGATATTATCCGAATTACGCAACAGGATTCTAATTTTTAATCATCTGAACTAAATGTCAGTCTTAACCATCAAAAAGGTTTTGCCAACCCTCCAACCTGGCTGTCAAAAGTCAAATTAACAAAACATTAACAGCCAAGAAGGCAAACAAGATCTGCATACTGTCACTAAAGCTTAGTATGGTAGTGATAATGGGGCTCCTTTGAATTGAGGAACAGGAAGGCTTATCTGAGATGATATTTAAGACCTAGGTATCAAAAAAGAACTGAATGTGTGTAGCCAGGGAAGAAGAGGGTCCGGAGGGCATGGTCAAGGAACAGAAAGGCCAATGGGTCTAGAAAAGAGTGAAGGCAGGATCATAGATCGCACTGTAATGACGGAGAGAGGAGTAAACAAGAGATAGGAATCAGGAAGCTTGTTTGCACATGTGAAGTTTGAAGACTATTATATATCCAAGTGCACATGAGGTTAAGCAACCCAAGAGGTGACTCCAGAGTCCAGGAAGAGGCCAAGGTTAAAGATAGGGATTAGCAGACATTGACGTCAAAATGCCATTTAAAGCTTCTAGACTCAATAAAATCGCCTAAGGGTCATCCAGAGAAATGAAAAAAGTCAAAGGGTGGATATATAGAGACCATCGTCACAGTGAAGCACTACGTGTTCTTGAAAATATAGTGGTGTTACACTCTGATTTAAGGATAGGACTTGGAAAATTAGGTCTATCTAAAGCTTTAATATGCAATATTTTAACTATACTGAATTATGAGTAAACATATTAACTGTCTGTCACAAAGTATTATTACCTGGTGCATATAAAGTGTTGGCTACTTAAAAAAATTGTTAAGGGGGTTTATTGTGTGAAACAGTAACTTAAAAACATATTTAAGTACTTTGATTCCTATGACATTGAGAATGAATGCTTCTTTAAATCTTGTACCCTTGGTGCTTTATCTTCCCACTCACCTATCTCCAGCATAGTTAATTCCTTTGAATTAGTCTAAAATATGTTTTATTTCATTTATTCAAGTGACTAAAATAATAAATTTGCATATATCAATTAAAAAGTTGACATATAAAATAAAAATCCCAATATAAAGTTTAAAGAGGGCTTGGAAATTTATAAATGCCATGACCTAACAAAAATGAAACTAAGCCCTAACCAGCTTGGCTCAGTGGATAGGCCTGCGGATTCAAGGGTCCCAGGTTCGATTCCGGTCAAGGGCATGTACCTTGGTTGTGGGCACATCCCCAGTAGGAGGTGTGCAGGAGGCAGCTGATTGATATTTCTCTCTCATCAATGTTTCTCTCTATCCTTCTCCCTTCCTCTCTGTAAAAAATCAATAAAATATATTTTTTAAAAATTAAACTAATTCAGTTCTCCGCATCTCCTAGTCTACTATTTAAACCTTCCATCGCATTTTGATTGTAGCTATATTAAGAGTGGAAACCATAAAAATCTTAGACGAATCCATATGCAGCAAAATAGGAGATATTTGTCATAGCAATATCTTTACTGATACAGCTCCTAGGGCAATGGAAAATAAGGAGAAAATAAACAAATGGGACTACATCAAAATAAAAAGCTTCTGCACAGCAAAAGAAACCATCAACAAAACAATAAGAAAGCCCACTGCATGGGAGAACATATTTGCCAATGTTATCTCCGATAAGGGTTTAATCTCCAAAATTTACAGGGAATTCATACAACTTAACAAAAGAAAGATAAAAAATCAAAAAAAAAAAAAAGGGCAAAGGATCTAAATAGATACTTTTTATGTTCATAGCAGCACAATTTATCATAGCTAAGATCTGGAAACAACCTAAGTGCCCATCAGCAGATGAATGGATTATAAAACTGTGGTACATCTACACAATGGAATACTATGCTGCTGTAAAAAGGAAGGAGTTCTTAGCATTTGCAGGAGTATGGATGGAGCTGGAGAGCAGTATGCTAAGTGAAATAAGCCAGTCAATGAAAGAAAAAGACCACATGACCTCACTTATTTATGGATAATAAAGACCATTATAAAGTGATGAACATAAACAGATACAGAGGCAGAACAGCATTGAACAGATTGTCAAACTACAGCTGGAAGGCTGGGGAGGGTTGGGGGGGCAGGTAAGAGATCAACCAAAGGATTTGTATGTATACATATAAGCATAACCAATGGACAAAGACACTGGGGGGGTGGGGGGAGTGAGGGCATGTGCCAGGGTATGTGAAGGAAAAAGAGACATATGTACTACTATTTATAATACTTTAAACAATAAAAATAAATAAATGAAACTAAACAGACTACAACTAATTTTAATTTCTTAATTTATCTCACATTGTGGAATTGGCTCTTGGAGTATCACTTTTGAAAGTTAAAAAATTGTTCAACACAATGTACATCGGAAAAGTCCAATATACGTGTAATTTTCAGATTCCTTTACAAGTCTGTTTCCTCTTTCTGGCAATAAACATAACAGAAAGAACGACTTGTAATGAAGTTGAAACAGAAAAGCAAAAAAAAATTCCCTTAAAGATAAGTTTTGTTTTGAAGCCATTAAACAAGTGCGAGGTGTTTTCCAAGCCAGCAGCCGAGGCCTTAAATACCTGATGACTGTAAAGCAGTGCTTATATAGTCAATGCAAGTTGAGTTTCTTGATCTATAAGTAAGCAATTTTAACAAATAATCTACTTACGTGATTTATTAAATGTATTATTTATAATAACATACAGATATATTGTAATTACAGAATGTATAAAATCTTGGTTAAATCCAAGCAATAAGTACATAGACTTCATGAATAATGATTTTATTCAAAATAAAAATATAAACTGAATAAAGCAGTAAAAGATGAATAAAATAAAATGAATTAAGAGAAGTGTAGTTTGCTCAGTAACAAAACCAGATAATGAAGAAACAGTTTACTTTTAAAAACATTGTTCACATTCCTCGAGTTCTGACTGGCTCATTTATATAATTAGATGTTTATGGAAAATTTAGCTTTCAACAACAGCTAAAACAGTCTTGCTTCAAATTTCAGAAAAAAAATGGTAATTGGAAAAATTAGATATTTTAATTCCAAAAATACTCCAAATAACTTTTTAATATCATTTTAACTCAACTAAATAAACTTCATGGTCTAAAAACTTAATTTCAAATTCCTGTCTCATACATGGCAATAAAATCAGGACAAATAAAAATAGCAAAGTATATACTTTCTATAAATAAGTATATAAAAACTTGAAGAGAAAAACTAAGTACTGTATATTTATTCAATAGTAGAACAGCTAGTACATTTTTCATGTCAGATATGTAACTATCTCATCACTCATCACAAGCTAGATAAATAAATAAAGCTAAAAGAAATGCAATGATAATTAAAGAAATATTAGCAAATAAAACAATGATCAAAGTAATACTATCCACATAAAATTCAAAGAGGATGAGAGGCAATGGGAAAAAAAAAAAGCCTTAAGGATAGAAATGGAAAAAAAAAAGGACAACAAATAAAGTTGAGGTTACTTAAACAGACAGTACCCTGAAACTGAAGACAATTATTAAATTGGGGGCTTCAAAAAGAAAAAGTCTTACTTACCTGAGTGAGGAACACAGACAATAGATAAAGCAAATAAGAACAAAAGGGAACTTCGCTTCCACTTCCAGTGACAGCTCCACATTCGACCTAAGCAAAACATCCTGCGATGGAAGAAAGCAGCAATCAGGATTAGAATTCAATAAAACATTAGGGCATGTCAGTGAAGGAACAGCAAGTATAAAAGTCAGTCACCAAAGGGGACCCTAAATGGACTAGTGACAAGAGTCACAAAGCAGGAGGATACATAAGTAGTAATAAGAAATCTCCAGATCTTAACTCCCCAAAAAGAGATAGTTACTTTGGTTGTAAGGGTAATTGAGAGTCATTTTACGTCCAAAAGAGGGACAACTAATAAGATACCTAGGTGTCACAGGACAGTTGAGCCCTAGACAACCCCGGAGGATAGGGGTGCTAATGACTGTGCAGTCAAAATTACGTGCATAACTTATGACTCCCAAAAATCCTAACCACAGTTGTCTTTTAATAACCTCGGGGGATTAGTTCCAAGACCCCAGAACAGTACCCAAATCCACAGATGCTCAAGTTCCTTATATACACTGTTGTGGAACAATGCATCCAGTCAGCCTTATGCACCTTCAGATTCCCAACTTCAGATCAAAAAAACTGTTTTCTATCTAAGTTGATTGAATCCTCAGATGGGAAACCAGAGATATGAAGGGCTGATTGTATATATTTATTTTAAAAATTGACATATAAGTGGACCCAAGCAATTCAAACCCATATTGTTCAAAGGTCAACTGTGAGACTTTCTTTAGCTGAAGGTGGCTCACCTGGAGTAAAATATATAATACTAAACAGGATACCAGAAAAGTGGGAGAGAAATAAATACTCAAGCAAAAACAGACAGCAAATGACCCTTACACTTGTCTCAAGCAAGCATTTTCGATCTGTATTTATTGGTTAGAGACCATCTATGTAGCAAAAGGAACATATCCTAGACTCAGAGGGACCTGGGTTTGTTACTTATAAACTATGTAGCCCTGGGGGGATTTACCTGACCACCTTGTATCTCCTATTTCTCATCAGCAAGTTAGGAAGAGCAATGGAATTTAATCCATAGAGTTGTTGGATGATTAAATCAGACCATGTCTTCTAAGGACAGTGACTGACGCTCAGTAAGCAGTCAATAAGTATTAGTTATTATTATAACCATCATCCCAGGCATACTAATATAAGTGTGGTTATTCTGTCAATGGTGAAATCAAAAGAAAAGACTTAAAATAAGACTGGACAACAGGATTAATGCCATAAGCCAACGCCAATGAACTGACTTCATGGCCACTTCTGGGATCAGAAATAAAATCAGTGATTCATGGAGCCTTGAATATAAAAATTTTAAGTAGTGTCTCATATTCATGGCATGATTTTATATTCACCAAACTAGAATCAGCAGCATCATACAGCTTCTGATGGAAAATCTGAACTAGGGAAACATTAAGGTCTAAAGATTTTTTTGTATGAAAGGTATGTTTTCAAATACATTCACCCAAAATAATTGAAATTAAGAGCAGTGCTACTGCTTATGAGAACAATCTGATAGAGTAAGTCATCATCATAATAACGGATGTGAACTGTGGACTAGCACAGAGTTACATCTTGGAGCTTCTATTTACTGTGTGGTTTGTGAGGCAAAACTCTGAGCCTATTTTCCAATTATCCACCAAGAAGAACTAGTGAGAGCACGACTTAGCCCTTAGTAAGGACTTTAAAAAGGGTAAATGATAAACTTCCGTCACATGGAAAATTCACTTATTTGGATGAATGTGTCCATTTCCCATTGATGCTGGATGAATGAGGTATTTCCTATTCATGCTGAAGGTGAATGATTGTGCTTCTAAGACAAAGCACAATTCTATATCCAAAGAAGTTTAGATCTGAGAGGGCCAAAGATGAAGTCTAACCTCCTCATTTCACATAGGAGAAAACTGAAGCCCAGAGCAGACCAATCAATTGGCTTGTCAGCCTTACAGATATTAACAGAAGGGGGAACGCCCAAGAGAATACCCAGGAGAAGGCCCTGCTTCTTAACCTCTGTCACATGTGACAATTCCCTATCGATATGTGACTTACGGTCCCTTTTCGGTTCAAATGCTCTCTGAACAGGATTCAGTGAATTACATTCATTAGCTTGGCAACACTCAATCCTGTTTATTTCACGTGCTCACACAACTTCAACTATAAAAGGTTGTGACATTTATGGATTCCATATCCCAAAGCTGAAGCTGTTTTACAAAAGCTGCCTGCAGCCCTGTCAGACAACCCGGGGCTTGATGCATTCCAGTTCTGAAGACTCCACCATTCTGCACAGAAAATGAAGGCAGGACCAGGCAAGTACTTGTAACCAAACATAAACCATATGCCACGCCAACTTTCGTCCACTTTACTGTTTACTGAAGAACAGAAACAAATAAATTAAGAATAGAACAGAGGAAGGAAAACACTGTGTGTCTTCTCAGGGGATCATTTAGCAAAGACACATCCCTGAGTTTTAAACAATTTTCTCACAAGAATGGAAAATCCCAAACAGGGTTACTAGGGTTCTAAGTAAAAACTACAAAAAAACATAGTACAATCTGTGTCACTTGGGTTGTGACCTCCAAGTTCGATTGAAGAAAGCAAGGATATTTTTCAGTAGAAGAGAGTTACAGACTTTATAATCTGAAAAGGATCTAAAAATTACACAATAAAACATCATTTCCCAAGTGAAAGAACTATATAATGATATACCACTTGCCCAAGAAAAAAATCAGTGGTCACAGAGCCAAAAGACCTCCCTGGCCCCATGTCACCTGGCTCCCAACTCACCTGTCATTTTGAAAACCAAACTATTTTGATTGCAAACTCACTTCTCCTTTTCCATCTGTAAAGGCTACAGAATACAATATGCATGAGTCCTATCTCAGGAAGCTTGAAAACTTAACTCTTTCATACCAAGTGTTTTAAAGGTGGGTATGACCCTTTGTGGGTATAATTTAATACAAATTAATCACTGAAATAATCTAAAAAACCAACCACCTTTCATCTATTTGCTCCTGCCGGCTCCTTTAAATATCAGTTTAAAGAGGAATTAATGAATAAATACTGAAATTAGTGGAGGAATTGATATATTAGGTCTATTCATATCGGCAATATGTCCCAAATGAATTTCCCTGGCAAATCCTTTCATAAAGGGGTACGAGGAGTAGCATAGAGCATGCCTTAATTCTTCCCGAGTGAAAACAATGGAAATTTGGTTTATTCAAGTCTGCTTCTAGTTGTATTTCTTCTTCTGGTTAAAGATCATGTTCTTGAGTCTAAGCAATGAATGAAAAGGGAGATGCTATTCTATTAATAAAGATTGTTTATTAAGTTGGGACCATCCTGCTTCAAAAAGTGGGGAGAGTTTATTCTTCAAATCTGCACAAATATTGACTCTTATTGAGCTGTAACATGCATAACTGGCTTGTGTCATAGGTGAAATTAAAAGGCACCCTTGAGAAACATGCATACATACACACATGAGTACATGCAGTTGTGATATTACGCTAGAGCAAAATGTTACCATTGGGAGAAACTGGGTAAAGGGTACTCAGGATCTACTGGTATTTCTTACAGATGTATGTGAACCTACAAATATAAAATTTTCAATTAAGAAGTAATCCTAAATCCCTGATGTATGTAACTTACTCTCAGATGTTTTGGAAAGAAAAGTGTGTGTACGTGTGTGTGTCTGTATGTGTGTGCATGTGTGTGTACACGGTGAAGGGAAGAAGAAAGGAAAGTGATAAGATAAATGATGTAAATATTTATAATAAGTGATTCTGTGTAAAAGCATACAGGTGTTCTCTGTACTATTCTTGCAACTTTTCTGTAGGTTTAAAATTATTTCTGAATACAGTTAAGTACACACCTATGTGTTTATACTGAAGTGTATCAATGTTTATCTTATGACACATTCATCGCTATTGAGTAAATCATTGCCAGTTTGATAGAAGTGTCTCGTTTGAATTTCCTTTATTTGGATTGGCATGTTGAAGTTATTTGTATAGGGTTCTATTACATATAAATGGTTTTCTTACTGATTTGTAATTTTTTTTTACCAATTCAATACTAACATGTTAAACCTTTATCATGTTTGCTACAAATGTTTTACATATAGTAAACTTGAAGAAAACAGAATACCTCCATCCTGAGTAATCCCTATAAAGTAAAGTAGGCTAATATTCAGGTAGCCACACTTGTTTTATTGGCATTTTTAATTACAATCGAAATGTCCCTTAAATGCTATCTCCTCGGTATGCATCCAATGTAGAAAATGTTAGTCATCCAATTGGAAATGAACATGGAAAGATACAGTTTTTGCCCAAGCATGCCACACACATTGAACAAAGTCTTTTTCTATTTAGTCTAAAATCTAAATTGTATTTAGAAACTTTTAATCAACCCATCATAAATATAAACTCTGGAAGATATGGGCAGTTAAAAAATGGTCAGGTTTAAGGAAGCATCTGTAAGTTTATTTTTAATATATAAACCGATTCTCTTTCAAATCATTATTTCCAGAAATCAGAGTGACGTGTCCAGTTAGGCAGTAAAACTACAAGCTTCTAATATTTCCCATAAGCCAAGAGACAATAGCCTCATTCACCATTCACATCGGAAAAGCACAATGTCATGTAATTTATATAAGCCATAAATGGAACAGTAGCTTCATGCAGCTTGAGACCAATTAATGCAAGTCTTGTTAAACCTACTAAATTCTTTAGGGTATGAAAAACATGCAGTCCCTATAACTCCAAAATATATTTATAAAAGTCCACAATTTCAGAACTTGAGTGTAATGATATATACTCTTTCTCCACAAGTAGTAGGCAGAAAATATAATTAGCTTGTATACATGAATCTATTAGAATTTAAAAGGTAACATAGTTTGTTTCTCATTTTAACTTTTTCAAGAAGACAGTAGAAATATTTACACTGGAAAGGTTGGTGTTATTTCCATATGTTCTCACATACTAATATCTAAAAAGAATCAGAGCATCCTAAACCATTCCATGTGAATTATAAACAGCAAAATGGAAAAAAGAAACAGTTACCTGTCAAGAAATGGAAAAACTTTCAGCCAAAATCAGCTCAATAAAGAACTCAATCAACGTACTAACTTCTATATTTTACGTGATTAAATATTCATGCTTTCACTCTATAATGACATAAGATTTTTTAATCATGTGCAAGTTCAAATGGACTACATAACTTCATTTCATAATCAGGATATTTATCTATTACCTGTTGGTCATTCACATCTTTTATTTCAAAAATTGGTACTCATATTTTATTTCTACGTTTAACATGCTTACCCCTGTCCCCCATAAGATGTACATAACCTAGGAAAGCTGAAAGTAAGCTAGACAAACATCTGCTTTTAAAAAACCTACTATTTTTCAGGAAAAACTGAGGTTTAGAACAAACTCACATTCATTAAAAATGTGTCACCTTTGTATGAGAACAACTCTTACAGGAGACTGTTGGCTGTATCCCAAAATAAATGCAGTCTATACCTTAACGATTCCACTGGCATAAATGAAACTTTCAAGCTCACAGGTGAAGAATGACTTCACATGCAATTTTAATAAAAATAAGTAGTTCCCTTCTAACTGTACTGGCCACTACCAGGAACAGAGCTACAGGCTACTACTAGGCGTGTGGTTACTGCTCTTGCTCCTATTTTAAAAATGTGAACTAGGGAGCCTGGGAGGTAAAGGTGCAAGGAAGGGAAAGGCAGGGCCTGAGCGGGTATGTCTTTTTGCAGGTAGTAAGTGAAAGAGGGAATTTAAGTGGAAATAGACAAGGATCCAGTAGTGGGGGGAGGCAGGGTGACTATCAATTTCTAGAAACTCCAGTATCTTGGTCGGTGGGAGGGAGAAAAAAAGCCTATCAGGGTGTCTGCCCGAGGTTATATAAAACACCACGGGTAAAATTACATATTACAAGAAAGAGTAACTTCTGAGCTGGCCACAAAAATAAGCCTGGCTCTTTTGAGAACAACCTTCCTTTTTCTCCCTCTCTGGAAGGCTGGGCGCTGCGCGGTGGCCCCTCTGCAGGGCTGCTCTGAGGCACCTCACCACTTCGATGCAATTCCAGAGAAACAAAACCTATTATTACAACCTTCTCTTTGCCCTACACCCTCCCCCACACTTCTAATTCCATACAAGTCCCCCCGCAGATCCCATCACATAGATGACATATTCCTTAACGACTGTTTAAATCTACAAAGTACAACCCAGAACCTTTTCTGCCCGCTGTTTAAAAAAAACCATTTGAATAACCCCGAGATCCAAGAATAACTCCTCCAGTCCAGGGTGACAATGTGTAAAGTCAACATTTTCTCAGCGTACCAGTACCTTCCAAGCCCCAGGTGTTGACCCGGGAGAGCGCTTTCCTGGCAGAGAAAGGCCCCTGGACGCAGGAGCCCGGCCTGTTACTCCTTGTTCAATTTGAACCGAAAACACGCTTTCCCCATTCTTGAAGCCCTGCCCTTTTTTTATGATGCTTCACGCCGCCCAAATATGAGGTTTACCTCTCCCTGGAAAAAAAAGCAAGACACACACACACACACACACACACACGCACACACACACACACACACCACAGCTCCTCCTGGCCACACCGGCTCCTGCCTCAGGGCCTGGGGGCAAGCAGGAGACGAACCGGTTTATTCGGTCCATACAGTGGAGTCCGGGCCCATCAGGCGTGCAGGGGGGTGGGGAGAGGGGCGCACAGGTAAAGGTGTGCCGGGACCTGGGCCGGTGGGGGACACTTACATGCTGGCATCACGGCGCTGAGTCCCCAGGGCCGCGCGGTCCCCTCCGCGTCTCCCCGGCTCCGCGGCTCCCCGCTCCCCGAAGGAGACCCCGGCGCAGGGGCGCAGCGCGGCGGGCGGCCCCGGGTCACGCTCTTTCAGGGGGGCCCACGGGGTGTCCCGCAGCCTCCTCGCCGCGCCGGGCGGGCGGCGCCAGGTTCAAGTGCGGCTCGCGGCGTCCCGGGGGCGGGCGGGGCGGCAGGTTCCTCTCTGCAGAGAAGTTGGAGGAAAGTTCGCGCGAGGAGGTGGAGGCAGCGCTGCTGCGGGGCCGGGCCGGGCCGGGGAGGGGAGGCGGGAGGCAGTGCGCGGGTGGAGGGTCCGACGGCGCAGTCCTCGCCCCCGCGGCGAGAGCAGCACGTGGTCACTCTTTGCGGCTCGCCCCCCTCCCCCCCCGCGGGCTCGGGGGCCGTCACTCCGCCCGCGCTTCCGGCGCCCGGCTTGGCCGCGCCGGGGTCTCAGGTGCGGCTGCCCCGGCGGCGCGCGGCGTCTGGCTGAGCCTCCGCGGCCCGGGCGGCCCATGGGCGCTGGGCGCTGGGCGCTGGGCCGTCCTGCAGGGCGGCCGCCCCACCCAGGATCTCCAGAACGCGAGACGCCTGGCTCCGGGGCCCGAGAGACGCTCCCCAGACGGCGGCGAGGAGAGCGCTGCGGGGGCCGAGAGGGGGTGAGAGAGTGGCTCCAGGCCGGGCACGGCTGCCCGGTGCAGGAGGGGGAGGACCTGTGGTCACCCGCAAGCAGGGCGCCCTGAATCCAGGGGACCCTCCTTGGAAGAACTGACAAGCTCCAAGTGCAGGCGGCGATGTGGGCATCTCCTCCCTGCCCCTGGGGTGCTGCACCCAGCCCACCCAAGTCAGCCTTGGGACCGCTCCGCCAAGCCCCAGGCCACTGCCCAGTTTCTCTTTTACTTTGTTGACCCTTCCTTATCTGCTCTTCCCCTTCCTTTTTCTCTCCTCTCCCCTCCTCTCTTTCCCCTCCTCTCCCCTCCTCTCCTCTCTTCTGGCCTTTCCTCTCTCGCCCCTCTCTTTCCGAAGTGGAGTCCATCTGTCTTCAGAGCACACTCAGCCACACTAGACCATCATCACATCTCTTGGTCTCTGAGGGGATGGGGGGACAGAGGGGTTGAGAACCCCAACACATCCCTCTCCAACCAAGAATGAAGACCGGCTTTAAGAAGTGGCTTAGCAGGCAGCCATTTCAGTATACCTATGCCCACCACCACCGCTGCACCCCACAGAAAGAGGCCCCCTGATTTGTTGAGGCCTGTATGTAGTTGCACAAACGGAGGTTTCATACTTTTAGCTTAGAATTTTGTCTTCTGTGTAAATGCATCTTAAATACCGCTAGGGACTGGTAATGCTTTAAACCTTTGCCATTGATTTGAATTATTCAATTCCCTTCTAGAAAGAACTGGGGGTGGGCAAGGGAGGGTACATTGCTGTCATGTGGAAACAGCCTCAAGGGTCTGAGACTGGGAAAGTCAAACTTGGCAGGACTAGTGACAAACTGCCTGGTCCACAATTTGGCCTGGAACCCTGCTGCCTGAGTGCACACACACTGCTGTTTTACTGGGGGTTGGGGATAAGGCTAAATAAGTCATACTTTCTTCCAGAATCAGGAAGGGGAAGGGGAAGGGGGAGGGGAAAGGGAAAGGGAAAGAGAAGGAGAAGGGATATTAATGAGGGGCTGGGAAGATGTTTATATAACATTTTTTCCAGCACGATTGATTTGCAAATGCAAATCTAGTTACTCATTGGGGAAAGTCTAGTGCTCCCCTAAAGGAATCTGCTTGGCTAAGGGATCTGGACCTTCCTGAAGATGAGAAGAGAGAAAAAGGATTCACACTTGTCAAGAAGTTCCCTTCCTCTTGTGTACTAGCAGAGTTAATCCACAAAATGCTATAGACATAACTATGAACCAGAAGTGTATATATGATCAGAGCCAGAGCAGCCCAGCTTGAACGGTGAGCATGCACACAGGTACACACATACATGCACAGGTCACACACAAAAGTGCGCAAAATTATGTAACGTGGATAGGCTAGTGACAGAGAACTGTTGGGTGGAACAAAAGAGGCAGAGTGGCACTGGAGCACAGCTCTGTGCAGAAAGGAAGCTGGAGCACTGCCACCACATCCAGAGGCTTGAAAATCCAGGGTGTGTTCTTGTGACTTTTATCAGTATTTATTTTGATAAATAAACAGTATGATTAATAGAGACATTGAATTGTAGCACTTAAGGGAAACTGAAGGTCTTCTCATATTACAGATAGGGAAATGAGACTCAGAGATGTGAGATCTGCACAAATCATCTACAAACTTGCACTTCACACCAGTGTCTATTACAAGGAAATTTAAGTTCCACACATAGACTTTTTTTTTTTAAAAGCAAAAATATTATTTCACAGTTCTTAGGTTTAGGGATCTGAGCACAGCTTAGTGCACTGTCTCTCACAAGACTGCAAAGAAGGTATTAGCTAAAGCTGAGCTCTTATCTGAAAGCTCAACTGGGGAGTCATCTGCTTCCGAGTTCATTCCTGTGGTTGTTCCACACAGAATTTTAAGGTTAAAAGGTATCTGGACACATAAGGAAGAGCAAAGAAATATAAATACTGTATTACTCAGAGAAATAGAGCCAGCAGGATGTGTATATGTATGTAAAGAGAAACCTTTGAGGAATCAGCTCACATGGTTGCAGAGATGCAAATCCAAAATCTGCAGAGGAGGGCAGCAATCTGGAGACTCAGGGAAGAGTTGAAGGCCAAGTAGAAAGGCAATCTTCTGGCAGAATTCCTTCTTCCTTGCAGGCAGTCAATCTTTGCTCTATTTAGGCCTTCAGTTGCTTGAATGAGGCTCAGCCACATGATGGGAAGCAATCTGCTTCATTCAAAGTCCACCAATTTAAAGGTTAATCTCATTCAGAAACACTTCTTTGGCGACACCCAAAATAATGTTGGACCAAATATTTGGACACTGGCACAGCCAAGTGGACACATAAAATTAGCCATCACCGTAACTGAAACAAATAGATGTCTATCTAAAAGATGAATGGTACACTTACCTGTGCTACTATATGTTAGATGTTCATGAATTTATGTACTGATATTTCTATACAATTCCATGAGTCATAGCTAAAATAGTTCAAAGGGTCATTGCTGTCATTGGTCACTACATTAGTAATCTCTATGTACTTTGATACTTATGTTTTTTTCTTTGACATAGTATGTTAGGGAAGTGGAACATGTAAAGAAAAACTACATGGTCTTTTAATGCAACATCCTGTGTTCAAAAATTAACCAGTAATGTGAACTCTGGCATTTTACTATGTCAACTATGTAATCTAGTTTATAAAAATATTATAAGGTTCAGCTCATAGGCCATCAGGCAGATTCAATGAGCTAATGCTACAGAGCACCCAGCATGTTTCCTGGAACTTGGCAATATTGTTTGCCTTCTCCTGCCCCCATATCATTCTAAAACTGAAAGAGCCAGGACCACATTCCTCTGCCTACAGGAATCCCCTGACAACATTCCGGACAAAGTGAATATTGAACATCATCTGTTTGAATCCTTAACATTGATGAACACTCAACCATGAGAAACTTCCTTTCTGTTGATTGAATCAGACATTCATGTCCTCAACTTCCATTCAGAACAAGGACATTCTATCTTCCACAAATAAGCCTTTCAAATATCTGAAGACAGCAGTCATCTCTCTTCCCAGCCTTCCTTTTCCAGTTTTCACAGCCCTAGTTATTTTAACTGTTCAGTGCCTGGCTCCTTCCACGCATGTGACTCACCCTTCACTATCCACACATGACCCAATACCAGCCCTCTTGACAACATCCTCAAAGTGGATTCCGCACCTTAGTAACAAGGGGATCTTTACCTTTCTTAAACTGGATATTACTCTTGTGTAAATAAAAGTTAATATTGACCTTTCAAATAGCCACATAAAATATTTACAGTAGGAACAGAAGTAACCTTTGTTATATTGATCTTCTACTATGTGCCAAGGAGTATATACATTTTATTCCACAAATCAAGTTGTTCAAGACATACATCTTAATTTGTAAATAAATCAACCCAATCTCTGTTTCAACCTCTCATTCTGTCTTAATTCAGTTCCTACACTCTCACCAGGAGAAAAGGAATATCTAAAGAACAAAATAAACTGATAAACAAAATAGATCCAGAGATATAGAAGCATGGAACAGACTAAGGAATCTCAGAAGGAAGGTGAGGGGGGTTGGGGAGGAAGGGGCAGGGAAAGATTAACCAAAGAAATTGTATGCATATACTCATAACCCATGGATACAGACAATAGTGTGGTGAAGGCCAGGTGGGGGAAGGGCGGGGGGATGGGGAGTCAATGTGGGAAAAGGGGGACATCTGTAATACTTTCAACAATAAAGACAAACTTGTTAAAAAGTTAATGTCACAAAACTATCATGCTTCTCTAAATTCAATTTGTTTGCTATTGATTAGTATTCACATTTAAAGAGAGGAAACTGAAGTTCAAAATGGTTAAGCAACTTACTCAACATCATGCAACAAGCAGTAAGAGGAAGCTGAGCCCACACCAAAGTCTGGGTGACTTCTAATATTGTGCTTTGCCCGCAGGCGGCCCCGGGTCTTTTCACATGAGCTGTCACCAAATCAGACAGCCATCCTGCCCATCCTGAATTCATGGTCAGGGAGCCCATTTCATTCTGATGCATTCAGTACAGTATACAACTTTGTAAAATTTGAAAATTGGTACCTTCATTAATCTTGTCAACAATGTTTTTCAAGAGTTTGTCACACGCACCTTTAATAATTCTGTTTCCTATATTTGGAAATATAAATATATATGATAATATATTCACCCAAACAAAATCCCTGTGGAAATTTATGTCAGGTTGCTTCCTAGCGATGCTGATCTTCCGATAATCACCATTGGAAACACACCTTTTTAGCCAGTTGTTAGTCTATGTTGCCTTACTTTCATCAGGTACACTTTCTCCAACTAGAGCACCCAAATGATCACAGAAGAAAATATATCAGGAAATTCACATAGCTTTTATATTCTCCTGATCTACTAATCCAGACATCCTAGTTATCAATCCTAAACCTGAGTCTGAGGATAGGCCTTCTCCTTGGGGAGCTCTTACTGGTTCTTAGTAATATCTCATTCTTTTATTTTTGTTTTTAATTTAACTTTATTGTTGAAAGTATTACAGATGTCCCCTTTTTTCCCTATTGACCCCCCTCCACTCTGCCTCCTGCCCCAGGCTCTTACTGCATTATGTCTGTGTCCATGGGTTATGCATATAACTTCTTTTGTTAATCTCTTCCAGTGCCCCCTTCTCTCTTCCCTATGAGATCAGTCATCTGTTCCATGAGTTAATGTCTTTGGATCTATTTTGTTGAATCAGTTTATTTTGTTCATTAGACTCTACATATGAGTGAGATTATGTGATACTTGTCTTTTTTTGACTTGCTTATTTCACTTAGCATAATACCCTCCAAGTCCTCCCATGTTGTCTCAAAGGGTAAGAGATCCTTCTTTTTACAGGTGCATAGTATTCCATTGTGTAAATGTACCACTTCTTGATGAGTGGATAAAAACAGTACTTGAGCTGTTTTCAGATCTTATCTCAAAAACCATCTTTTGCATAGCTCATTCATTACATTATCTAGAAGAAACATCAAGATCATTATATTTTGCTTCCCACAAATCCTTTTGTAAAAATAAATAAATAAATAAATAAATAAAATTATGTATTGTTTTAAAGCTAACATAACATACATGTGAGCCTGATTCTTATAATTTGGTGATAAACATATGCTGTTTTGATTTTTGTGTACTGAAGGCTCTTTAGTCTTCCACAAATAATAAAAATATTAATATATATATATATATAACAATTTTTAACATAGTTACATGTAATATCTCTTTTAATCTTCATAACAACCCTACAGATACAGAAACTTGGCCTACAACAAGTTAGGAATAGAGGATTTTTTTTCTTATTGCAACATCTGTATTTCTGACCAACCAATGAAGATCCAGCTATAATTGCCTGAAACATTGATGTAAAGGTTCCAATGTATAATCTGATCAGAAGAAATGCAAGGAAAAAAAGACATGTATCTAGGAAATACCAGCTTACAGGTTTTTCTGGTATTGCATTATGCTGTTTTCAAAAGGACTCCAAAACTGGCTTTTGCTAGCTGGGTGGATGTCAATTAATGTTTATGAGAATGTGTGTGTGTGTGTGTGTGTGTGTGTGTGTGTTGCTTTTGTAAACCTCTGAGTTTCAAAAACTGGAAAACACTCCTGAATTATGCGAGAAAATCAAATATAGACAAAAATGCAATAATGGGAGCTACATTTATCAAAGTAATTATTAATTTCCCTATTCATTCATCCATTAAAACTATTTATCATTTATTGTCCTAAGCACTGCCATTATAACAACGGACAACAATAAACAAAGTCCCTAACTGCATCAAGCTTGAATTCCACTTGGGGTGGAAAAAGTGGTAGATAATAAAGTAATAAAAATTAAATATGGCCCTGGCAGGTTTGGCTCAGTGGATAGAGAGTCAGCCTGTGGAATGAAGAGTCCCAGCTTTGATTCTAGTCAAGGGCACATGCCCGGGTTGTGGGCTTGATCCCCAGTGTGGGGTGTGCAAGAGGCAGCCAAATCAATGATTATCTCTCATCATTGATGTTACTATCTCTCTCTTCCTCTCTGAAATGAATAAAAATGAAAAAAAATGGATATGTAGACTACAGATGGTGATAAGTTCTATAAAAATAAAGCCAGATGAAATTAAAGAAGATAGGGATGACAGCTGCTGTGTTGTAGAGTGATCAGAGAAAGCCTCTCTGACAACATGTCACCTGAAGAGACTTGAATTAAATGGAGAATAGATCCAGGCAGTTATGTGTTCCAAACAAGAAGGAAAAGCAAGCACGCATGTCCTGGGCTATCAGAGCTAGTGGAACAAAAAGGCTGGACTTAAGGGAGAAAGGGGGAGTGAAGTCTGAGAGATAGCAAAAGACCAACTTTTTTGCCTTATGGATAATAGAACAGGCTTTGGATTTTACTGTAAGGTAAGTAGTTATTGGAGTAAGTTTGAATAAACAAGAGCATGGTCTGACATTGAAGAATAGACTAAGGATTTAAAAAGGGGGAGCACAGTCCAGCTGGCATGGCTCAGTGGTTGAGCATCTACCTCTGAACCAGAAAGTCATGGTTTGATTCCTGGTCAGGGCTCGTGCCTGGGTTGAGGGCTCGATCCCCAGTGTGGGACGTGCAGGAGGCTGCCAACCATTGAGTCTCTCTATTCATTGATATTTCTATCTCTCTCTCCCTCTCCCTTCCTCTCTGAAATAAAAACATTTAAAAAAAAATTTTTAAAAAGCGGGAGCACAAAGCCAGTGATAATGATGGTTTGAACTAGGGTAATAGAAATGGAAGTGGTGAGAAGTTATTGGACTTGGGATATTTTCAAGGTGATTTTCTAATAACTGGATATGGGATATGAGAAAAAGCAAACACAAGAAGTACTCTGGGATTTTCATCTATGGAGTGGGGTAAATGGAGTTACTAATAACTGAATTGGAGAAGAGTGAGGGAGAAGCAGGTTTGGAAGGGAAAATCAAGAGTTCAGCTTTAGACATGGTAAGTCTGAGATGTCTATTAGAAAATCTAACACATGCAGCTACCACGCTGCCTGAAATACATTAGAGACTCAATAAAATGAATTAAGCAAGCAAACACTAACCTAGTCTTTAAGATGTAACTGAACTACTAATTCTTTTATGAAAGTTTATTCTGTAAATAATTGCAAAGGAAGTTCAGTTACATCTTGAAGAACAGATTAAATTCTCAGCAAAAGAGTGAGAATTTGAAGCCTTGGAACTATTTAGCAACAATGTAGGAAAATATTAGAAATATTTGAGAGCACGTAAGAAATGCTCTGGCTGCAATTACAGATCTAGAGGTGACAAAGAATAAAAGGCTAATTGATGGTATATTGTGGAAGGCTTGTGGAGTCAGGGTAAGGCATTTGACTTATTTGTAACTAGGGGCCCTGTGCACAAAAATTTGTGCACTCGGGAGGTGGGGGTCCCTCAGCCTGGCCTATGCCCTCTTGCAGTCTGGGACACCTCGGGGGAGATGTCCACTTGCTGTCATGCCTGGGTGAGGGGCTGAGGGCCATTTTCAGGCTTCCCACAGCCCC
This sequence comes from Murina feae, assembly GCA_004026665.1. Lineage (NCBI taxonomy): Eukaryota > Metazoa > Chordata > Mammalia > Chiroptera > Vespertilionidae > Murina > Murina feae. Next base: position 22,100 of record PVJC01017802.1, read on the forward strand.
TTCAGGGTTCGTGCACTGGGGGGTGGTAGGGCTGGTGTGTGCAGGCCTGGATGTTTCCCACTGGAGGGCCCACGATTGCACACACCTGGTGGGCCCCCACCGCTGAGGGGACACACCTGACGCAGAGCTGGGTGGTGAGCCAGGGGCGGACGCTGGTGCAGGATCCCTCGATGGGGCCCTGCTGCTGAGCAAACACACCTGGGGTGGAGCCGGGCAGCAGACTGGCTTCGGATACTCTGTAATGTGCAGCAGATGCTCCCGCACGCCCTGTGGAGGCCCCTGGGGGGTGGATGAAGGTAGCGGACCCTGGACGGGTGCTCCCGCACACCCCCGAGGAGGTCCCTGGGGCAAAGCCAGGCAGCAGACCCAGGACGGTTGCTCCTGCATGCCCCGCAGAGGGCCCCGCACTCCCGCATGCCCCAGGGAGGCTCCCGGGGGCAGAGCCAGGCAGTGGAGGTGGGACAGGCGCTCCTGGATGCCCCGAGGAGGCCCCAGGCCGGAACCCCCCCCCACTGAGCTGACACACCTGGCACAGCTATGCCAGTCGCGGAGGCTCCCAGTGAAGAGCCGCCCTGCCAGCCTTCATCTTGACTGGGTTAATTTGCATACAGCCGCTCTGATTGGCTAGTGAGTGTGGCTGTGAGCAGAGGCTCAGCCAGCCTAGGCAGGCAGTTGCAACAGAAGCCTCTGCTTTGCTCTAGCTCCATGGCTGCTGGCCTCCATCTTGGCTGGGCTAATTTGCATACAGCTGCTCTGGTTGGCTGGGAGGCGTGGTTTGGCTGGTGGGCGTGGCTTAGGTGTCTCATGAAACGGTCAATTTGCATATTACTCTTTTATTATACTAGATTGTCTTCCGTTTTTGTTCAGCTTGTTGGCAAGGGAGTCACACAATAAAAGCAATGTTTGTAGAGAACTAATTAGGATGGAATATGGTAGAGAAGATCTATGCAAACAGAAGACCACAGTAGCCCTGGGTGAGAAAATAAATACTGTGGGAACAATAAAAATGGAAAGGAGCCCTAATCGGTTTGGCTTAGTGGATAGAGTGCTGACCTGCAGACTGAAGGATCCCAGGTTCAATTCCAGTCAAGGGCCTGTACCTTGGTTGTGGGCATATCCCCAGTAGGAGGTGTGCAGGAGGCAGCTGATCGATGTTTCTCTCTCATCAATGTTTCTAACTCTCTATCCCTCTCCCTTCCTCTCTGTAAAAAATCAATAAAATATATTTATAAATAAATAAATAAATAAATAAATGGAAAGGAAATAGCAGGTTCAAGAGAGTCATAAGTCAGAGACATGATTCTCACCTAGTCCAAAACTACATGACAGATATCTATGCTCTTTGATGCTTGACATCAAGCAGGCAAAGTATGGCTGGCTGGATTCTTATTAATTTATGCAATTAACTTTACATGATTCTTTGCCAATTTTACATACTATTGCTGGGGGTGTCAATAGAGCTGTTTACTACAGTGCTGGTTCTTCTTCTCAGCAGATGGTATATGTGCTATTTCCTTTCCTTTGGATGTTAGGCAACGTAATGATACTTGCTTTGGGAAATGGGAAGTGAATATAAATGCGTGTCACTTTGGGACAGAAGTTTTTAAACAGTAGAGTGCAACTCGTCTCCGTCTCTTCCTCCTGACAAAGCAACTGATAATATTATCAGATGATGGAGATTCCACAAGCCTGGTTTCCAGAGTAAGGGTGATGTGGAGCAGCCACACTAGCTATCCTGCAGGATTGAGTGGGAGGGACAAATAAGTTTTGCTCTTTCATGTCACCAAAACTTGGGGTTACTTGTTACTTGGGTATAATCTAGCTATTTCTGGCTGATACAAACATTGTTATCTAAAGGACTGACAAAGCAATATTCAGTCAAATGACATAGATACTTAAATAATTAAAAGGGACAAATTTTATGTGGGAAATCTTATTTTTCCATTTTCAAAGTATTGAATAAAAGATACATCACTTGAAGTATAATGATATTCATAAGTCTGGCCAAAAAAAGAAATAAGCATCAAAAGGAATTAGTTTTTATTATGTACTTCCTTTTCTGAGTTGACTCTATACAACTTTTCTGTGATCTGCTTTTAAAAAATAGTTTTTTTTTTAATAGTTTTCCAAGATTTTGGTACACAATGGAATGTGCGTGTGTGTGTATTGTATGCATGAAGAGGAAAAATATTACATTCCCCATAAGGACAAAAAGGGACTAGAAATAAACATTTTGTGAAACCAATACTAACATTCTTTATTGGTAAGAATTTAATATCTGAAATGTTCTATAATTAAAGAAAAAACTTATTAATTTAAAAGGGTAATTAATTAAAAAGAATGACCATGCTCTTTAACACAAAGGACATCAGGCAATTTTATTTAGAACTATGCAGCCAAAAAAAATTATAGAGGTAAACAAACAAACAACTTTCCATTCTAGATATATAATTGACCATTGGGCAACATGGGCTTGAACTGGGCAGGCCCACTTATAGGTAGCTTTTTTTTCAATAAATATACCATGAGCCCTCCATATCTCTGCGTCTCACATCAAATAGTCTGTTCATTCTGTGTTGGGAATCTGTGCAGGCAGAGGGCTGACTGTGCATTGTTCTATGCCATTTTATATAAGAGACATGAACATCTATAGATTTTGGTATATGCAAAGATCCTGGAACCAATCTCCCATGGGTACTGAGGAATGATTATACTTAGCTTTTTGGGGAGTTGGGTGTAGATTTTTAACTCAGCTGGGTGAGGGATATGGCCAGTGCTCATAACCTCCACATTGTTCAAGGGTCAACTGTATTATGATGGACAAAGATTCTCTCCTTGGCTAAACTCTATACAGGTTCCTTTGAGCCAGGCTAAGCCCCATCCTCATCTCATCAAGATCCAGCTTGAGCAAGAATCCTGCTAAGTCAGTTTGGCCAGAATCTCTACCCTTCATAGATGAACACATTTCTCATCCCCACCCCCACCCCCACCCCAGGTGATATCTCACCATCCTAGCATGCCTTCAGCAAGAATCCTGTCAAGTTGGTTTAATCAGAAATCCCTCTTTAACCTCTTAGTGATTTGTCTTGTACCTCTCCCCCACCAACCCTGACTTTTGCTCATATATTTCCACATTTTCTTGCTGCAATAGGAATTGAGCCCAGATCTATACTGAGGTCTCTTTCCCCCTATTGTACTAATCCTAATTAAAATCTCCTTTTACCACTTTAACTACCACCCAGCTCTGATTTTTGTTTTGTTTTTGACAGAACATATTTCAATTATTTTCTTTAAAAGGAAAGGCAATGGAAACTCATAGAGGTATAATCTAGGCAGCTGCTACTTTTAAAAAATGTGAAAATAATTCTGGGAATAAGATGTTCCAATTTAGACTTGCTACCTTTAGAAAGCACCTTAGAGAAGGTAACATTAGAATGAGACCCACTTGACAAAATGGAGCCAACAATGCTAAAATTGGGGGGGTGGGTGTTCATAGCAGAGGGATATAGCTACTATAAAAATCTAAGGAAGGAACACATTTAATGTGTTTAAAGGAGAAACATAAGGGAGAAGCTGGTAAGCTGAAGAAAACAGGACAGAGATATAAGCATGAGTCAGATAATACAGTCGTGTAACTCAGGATATAGAGTGGGAATTTTCTTTAAGTACTATGGTATGTTAAGGGTTTGACAATTGGATGCTGGTTTGAGAAGAGGTTAAAGAGTACAATAATAGAAGCTCAGTAACCACTTAAATGAGTATTGCTATAGTCTGCAGTGAGAGGTAATGCCAGCTTATATTGGAGTGTTGGTAGTAAAGATAGGTAGAGAGATAGGGAGCTTTAGAACAAATTTTGGAGGTTGAAGTCCCATGATTTATCATGGTTTGAATACAAGAAGCTGAGGATGAAGAGAGATACCTGGGGTTTAGGCTTGAACAGTTGCATAGATGGTAGTGGCTGAAGGTTAACTCTTTAGAAGTAGTTTTGGAGGAAAGGGGGAAGGTTGAGTTTGAGATGCCTGTAGACATCTACTAGATATATCAAATAAACATTTATATATAGATTAAGGGGCAGATTTGAGAGTCATCAACAAACCAGTGCCATTTATGCTCATAGAATGAGTCAGAATACTATCTAGGGGGAGACATACAGAGATGAAATGGGACCTGAGACCATGTGGACACACCACAGTTTAAAGAGGAAGAGGGGTCAACCAAGAAGGCAAAGAAGGAGTGACTAGTAGCTAGAACAAAGGCAGGAAAATGTGTTGTCAAAGAAACCAAAAGAAGAACATGTTCCAAGAAAGAAGAAGGGCTAAGCTACATGAACATCGTTGGTTTAAGATGAGAAGCTTGAATGTGGCAATATAGAACTCCCCAGTCACTCACAGGAGTAGTATCAGAGGAGTGGTAAAACCAGAAACCATAATGGAAGAACCTGAGAGAAGAATAGAAGGTGAGCCATGGTCACTATTCAATTTTTTAGGAAATTTAGCTCTGAAGTGAAGCAGAACAATGGAACACAATGTTCTTGAAAGAGTGTAGCAGATATGCTTTCCCCTCTAAATAGAGATGCAAAAGTATCTTTGTAGGTTAATATAAATGATTCAAGAAAGAATAAACTGATGACTGTAAGGATGGAGGATAATTGCAGGAGTCATATCCTTGAGAAGCTGGAGGGAATGGTGGAGAAATCCAGAAAACATATGGAGGACTTGGCCTTTAATAGGTCCTACCATACTATTCAAGAATTGAACTAGCAAGATAGTGATTATATTGATGGATCACCAATATCAATCATCCCGGGATGATTAATGTCTTCACAAAAATTCTTCACTGATGACTCATTAGGAGAACTTTCATTCAGGTTAGACTTTCTCAGGTTCTTTTTATGTTGAGGACCAAGCAGGAACTCCACCAAATATTCACGTACTTTGCTATGAATATCAAATACACTAACTACCTGAATAATTATTTTTCTCCTGAAGTTTTTAGTAATTCTAGACTGGGCTTCAAGGAACTAGGAGATAGAGAAAGTGTCCTAAACCATAATGCAGACTTTCTGATATTCTATTGTTTTCATCACTCTGCCCTCCTCTGGCCTTGGGGTATCCAGAGTTGGAATCATAAAGTATATGGCTTTTTCATCTTGCCTTCTTTCAGTTAGCAAAATGCATTAAAGTTCATCTATATTTTTTCATGAATTGATAGACCCTTTCTTTCTAGCATTGAATAATATTCAATGTCTATATGCACCATTGTTTATTTACTCATTCACCTACTGAAAGGCATCCTGGTTGCTTCCAGGTTTTGGCAAATCTAATCTAATAAAAGAGTAATATTGAAATTGACCATTTCTATGGGATGCCTAAGCCATGCCCACCAGCCAATCAGAGCGGCTGTATGCAAATTAACCCAGCCAAGATGGAGGCCGGCAGTCACAGAGCTAAAGTAAACAGGCAGCTTCCATTGCACCAGGAGTAAGCTATCTGCCCGCTGGCTGGGCCTCTCTGTGCTCCACGCAACATACTTGCAACATTGTTGCAATTATAGAAGCCACAGAGCTGAAGCAGACAGGAGGCTTCGTTACCTGCCTAGGCCTCAGCTTAAAGGAACAGTATCAATTATAGAAGATAAATAAACCTCAAAAACCTGCTTCCAGCCAGCCTTGCTGGGGAATTGGGTCAATGGGAGCTGTGGGCAACCTGAAAGCCTGAAAACAGCTCTCGGCCCATCACCCATGCTGGCCACATCCCAATGGGGTGAGGGATCCCACTGTGGGGCTTGGCCAGCTTGCAAACAGCCATCAGCCCCTCACCCAGGCTGGCCAGGTACCCCAGCAGGGACCCAAAACCTGAAGGGGCTACGGGCAGCCTGAAAATGGCCCTCAGCCCGTCACCCAGGCTGACCACACCCCAATGGGGTGAGGGTCCACACTAGGGGGCTTGGCCAGCCTGTAAACAGCCATCAGCCCCTCCCTCACCCAGGCTGACCAGGCACGCCATCAGGTGGACATCCCCAGAGGGGTCCCAGACTGTGAGAGGGCACAGGCTGGGCTGAGGGACCTCCCAAGTGCACAAATTTTTGTGCACTGGGCCCCTAGTTATAAATAAAATGACTATTAACATCTGTGTGCAGGTTTTGGGTAGACATAAATTTTCAACTTGTTTTGGAAAATACAAAAGAACACAATTACTGAATTGTATAGTAAGAGTTTCTTTGTAAGAAACCAGCCAACTGTCTGTACCGTTTTGCATTTGCACCAGCAATGAATGAGAGTTCCTGGTGTTCTACATCATTGCCAGCATTTTGGTGTTACCAGTGGTCCATGTTTTGGTCATTTTAGCAGGTGTGTAGTGGTAGCTGATCATCTTGATTTGCATTTCCCTAATGCCATATGATATGAAGCATCTCTTCATGTGCTTATTTGCCATCTGTATATGTTCTTTGGTGAGGTGACTTTGGCCCATTTTTAAATTTGGTTGTTTTCTTATTGCTGAGTTTTAAGATTTATTTGCATATTTTGCATAACAGTCTTTTATCAGTTTATTGTTGGGAAATATTTTCAGTCTGTGGCTTTTCTTCTCATTATCTTGGTATTATCTTTTGTAGAGTAAAACTTTTAATTTTACTAAAGTCCATCTTATCAATTAGTTATTCCAAGGATTATGCCTTTGGGGTTGTATCTAAAATGTCATCACCATGCTCAAGGTCACTCAGGTTCTCTTTTGTTATCTTTTAGGAGTTTAATGTCTTACTTTAAATTTATATCCATTTTGTGTTAATTTTCATGAAGGATATAACATCTGTGTCTAAATTCTTTTTTTTTTTTAATATGGATGTCCAGTTGTTTCAGCACCATTCATTGAAAAGAGTATCCTTTCCCTTGTATTGCCTTTGCTACTTTACTAAAGTTCAATTACTATACTTATGTAAGTTTATTTGGGGGCTCTCTATATTGTTCCAGTGATTATTTTTTCATATATATATATATATATATATATATATATATATATATGTATTTATATTTATTTATTTAGGAAGGTGAAGGAAGAAAGAGATAGAAGCATCAATGATGAGAGAGAATCATTGACTGGCTGCCTCCTGCATGCCCCCTGCTGGGGGATCAAGCCTACAAACCAAGCATGTGCCTTTGACTGGAATTGAACCCAAGACCCTTCACTCCGCAGGCTGATGCTCTATCCACTAAGGCAAACCAGCTAGGGCCCAGTGATCTTTTGTCTATTCTTTCACTAATACCACACTGTCTTCATTACTGGAGCTTTAAAGTAAGTCTTGAAGTTGAATAGTGTCAGGCCTCTGACATCTCCTTCAATGGTATGCTGACTAGATTGGGTCTTCTGCCTCTCCATATATAATTTTAGAATGGGTTTGTCAATATTCAAAAAATAACTTGCTGGGATTTTAATTGGGGCTGACATATATTTATTTAAAGTTTAATTCTCAAAGTTTGGAGGGTGTCCTGCTGAAATTACACACAAGGTTAAAAAGTGACCAGTTAACATAAGGATTTTGAACTGGAGTGAAAGTGGATGATAGAAATATGGCAGGCATGACTAAGTCATGCTGAGTTCCCATGTAAGACTTCATGTTATCCTAGTTCCAGCTCTGGTAACAGGTCAGAGAATGGTGGCTGTGGATAATACTTCCACAACTTATTTTATAACATTGAAATTTTGTTACCGCTCTCTCTCTCTCTTCGAAAACCAAAAATTGTACAACTAGGGGAGAAATAGGACAAATTCAACTCCCCTCTTTCACCCCCTTTCCAAGTCTTCATTAATGGCATTGCATATTTAAGCAAAAGCAAAAAAATTATTGAAATTATTACAATGCTACCTAGTAAATGAGAGAAAGAGAGCAGTTTACTTCTGCAGATTTAGCAGTAAGCAAAATCTTGTTTCTAATAAAAACTTTTGCCTCGTAAACCAGTTTGATATGCCACAGAATGAATAATTATGTTGAAAATGTGTCAATAAAATTAAAGGAGACAAGGAGGAGGTGCCTGCCTTAAAGCCAGAATTTAAAACTTCTTTTGAAGCTGTAAAATATCATTAATCTTTGAGTGAAGTGAAAACAATCCTCCCTCTATTCTCACATAGACAGCTGCTAATAGTTAGGTAGTTTCAGGAAAAAAAATATTTTGACATGGAAAATGCTAGTGCATTTGGGCATGGGCAACTATGTCTAGAATCCAAACTGATTCAACCAATGAAATATTTTTAAAAATTAATTTCATTTAAAATATTTAATGACTATATTCAGCAGTACCTACAATGTTTTTTCTTAATTATTTATCTACCTTATTAATAAATTTATAATCAATTTCTTCTTAACCCATTTAAAAATTATGGCTGCTATAAAAGAAATTATCATTCATATCACAAGTTTTTTTCTTCTTTTACTTTATCAGCATCCCCATATGAGTATGTTAAATTTAATATAGCTGCTTTTTAAATGCCAAATACCACTTTGATCAAATACCACTGTTAGCTTATATATTTCTATTTTTATACTTGGGCATTGATTTAAGTAGAAACTTTGCCAAAATTAATGAGTCATGTCCGTGGGCACATGCTCATTTTTATGATTTCCCCCAAGTGAACCTAAATCATGGATCTTGCTTTCCCAGTTCAGCTAGACTCAACAAATTTTTACTCTTGTAATTAAGGCATAGGTCATTGCTTTGGGATGGAACTGATTCCAATGGAGCTCAAGAGAACTATTAATCTATTCCTCTTGGACATTGTTTGTTCTTCAGTCTTTTTCATCATTTTAACACAGATGAACACGTTACCGACTGATGTTCTAAGATGGCTGGATTTGCTCTTCAGATATACTTTAAGTGGCACTGTTTCTTAAAGGAGAATTTACCCATTTCAGTGAATCATTATAAATGTAAATAATATAATATAACATTACTAGGGGCCCGGTGCACAAAAAATTTGTGCACTCGGGGGGTGGGGGTCCCTCAGCCCAGCCTGTGCCCTCTTGCATCTGGGACACCTCAGGGGGAGGGATGTCCACCTGCTGGCATGCCTGGCCAGCCTGGGTGAGGGGCTGAGGGCCATTTTCAGGCTGCCCACAGCCCCTTCAGGGTTCGTGCACTGGGGGGTGGGAGGGCTGGTGAGTGCAGGCCTGGATGTTTCCCACTGGAGGGCCCACGATCGCACACGCTTGGTGGGCCCACACTGCTGAGGGGACACACCTGACACAGAGCTGGGTGGCGAGCCAGGGGCGGACACTGGTGCAGGATCCCTCGATGGGGCCCTGCTGCTGAGCAAACACACCTGGGGTGGAGCCGGGAAGCAGACTGGCTTCGGATACTCCATAATGTGCAGCAGACGCTCCCGCACGCCCTGTGGAGGCCCCTGGGGGGCAGATGAAGGTAGCAGACCCTGGATGGGTGCTCCTGCATGCCCCTGAGGAGGCCCCTGGGGCGGAGCCAGGCAGCTGACCCAGGACAGCTGCTCCTGCACACCCTGCAGAGGCCCCCTTGCTCCCGCATGTCCCGGGGAGGTCCCCAGGGGCGGAGCCAGGCAGTGAACCCGGGACGGGTGCTCCTGGATGCCCCGAGGAGGCCCCAGGCCGGACCCGCCCCGC
>PVJC01017803.1:0-32057 GCA_004026665.1 Murina feae
GAGAGGGGAATAGGATAAGGGGGGTTTCTTTTTGGAATGATGAAAAGTTCTGAAATTAGATAGTGGTGTTGGTTGAATATATTAAAAACCACTGAAACCTGGGCCAGTGTAGCTCAGTGGTTGAGCATCAACCTATGAACCAGGAGGTCATGACTGATTCCCAGTCTGGGCACATGTCCAGGTTGCAGGTTCAATCCCCAGTAGGGGGCATGCAGGAGGCAAGTGATCAATGATTCCCTCTCATCATTGATGTTTCTATTTCTCTCTCCCTCTTCCTTCCTCTCTTAAATCAATAAAAATATCTTTAAAAACAAAAAACTGGGCCAGAGTAGACACCTGAGAGCACTTGCTGAAGTCTCCAAGAGCAACTTCAGAGTCACTATTTTTAAAAAAATGTATTTTATTGATTTTTTACAGAGAGGAAAGGAGAGGGATAGAGAGTTAGAAACACTGATGAGAGAGAAGCATCGATCAGCTGCCTCCTACACACCCCCTACTGGGGATGTGCCTGCAACCAAAGTACATGCCCTTGACTGGAATGGAACCTGGGACCCTTGAGTCCGCAGGCCGACGCTCTACCCAGTGAGCCAAACCAGCTAGGGCCAGAGTCACTATTGACACTGAATAAAACAACACAGCACAGGGAGACCAGAGACTGAACTGCCCTCCTAAGTGCCCCATAGACTGTTCATGTCTCTCGGAATATTATTTGGTTTGCTGTCCCATCCCTTGCCCTCCATCCCACCATGGGATCCCATATATTTACCATAGCTCTTATGTACTAATCTGCTCACATATCTGTCTCCTCAACTAGTCTAAAAGCCTAAGAATGAAAAAAATAAAATAAAAGTCCAAGGATGGTACAGATTGTGTTCCAGTAATTTCTATGTCCCCGATACTACATTCTCTAATAATAGCACAGTATAAATGATTTTCAAAAGCTATTGATGACTCTCATTATAAAAACGACTACAGGGTGCCCTGATAGACACATTCTACTCCCTCCAGCATTCAACTTTGTTCCTAATTCATGCTCTCTTCAGTCTCTGAAAATGGACATTTTCTGTTCCTAGCTGTTGCATAGTACACTGCGTAAGACCATAGTGGGAAAGGCTTTTCACTAGGATGGATTCACCAGAGTGGCTCCTCTGGAGTCAATGAAGTACTACATATATACAAAATCTAACAACCAAGAATAGAGCTACAATTCATAATTTGTACTCCTAGGGATAACCAAATGCAGTGGTGCTTGCCCGACCCAGGGCAGTAATGGGAATAAGCAGAAACAACTTGCTTTCTCAGCTGCCTCTGAGAGCCAAGACTTGTGCACAGTTGTACTAGCTTCTCTTAGAGCCACAGGTAAAAGCCAGTGTGTGGTTATTGTCACTTCTTGATGGCTCAGGAACTGAACAGTTTTAAAGCCACATTACCTCCCACATTGCCTCCCACTTCCTTCTAAGTAAACTATCAATATCACCACTGCACAAAGTTTTATCAGACGATTTCTTAGAAGTAATTACAAAATTAGACTGAACAGCTACCTCTGACAAACGTTTCACTCTTGAAAGCAGTACTACAGTAACTGTTGGGATGTGAACCCTGCAAAGGCAATACTACTTTCAGGAGGCGCTCTGATAGGAACTAGGGATCTTCTTTGCTTCTATCACAGCCTCAGGACCATCTGGAAAAAAGGCACCTGCTTCTCTGTCCTGGTTTACCCACCTGGAAAGTGTTCCCACTACTTCAAATACCTCCTGTGAGCTCTGGTCAGACGGATTGCTCCTGTGAGGTCAAGGACAGAATCTATTCTACAGGCACTAAGACCTACTCCCTATTAGGAACCCTGAGGCCCCAAGGGCACTGAAGTCATTTGGAGGAATGGGACAAAACTGGGTGTGGGATTCAATCTCAGCTCTCGAGCAGATGTTTTGGCCTCTGTGCTATCAAGTACATTTTCTGAAAGAGGGCCAGAAAGCCCCTATGACAGGCTCTAGGTGCGAGACACAACACAATAAAATAAACAAATATGAAGTTTATTTTATACTTAAAGAAATCAAACTCGGACTCAGACCCAACGTTGGCAATGAGGAGATCATTTGGAAACCTCAAAGCCCTACTCTATCGCTTTAACCGATTTCTCCCTTGAGACTTCTCACTATTATGGTCACTGTTACTATACAGATCTGGGTGGGGCTGCTCTGGCTTCAGTGTGGATATACCTTCTTCCTAATCCCTGCAATACAGTTACAATGAGGCTGGAACATTCAGACAAAAGGTCAGAAATGATAAAAGGACAGTGAACACAGTTTCTACTTTTGGATGGACTGGTTTATAAAAGCCCTGGTTTTTCTTCAACCTGAGATTCCCTAAAATGCACTTCCTAGCCTGTCTCCAGTTTGCAAAGTCATTGGTTCTTGCCACCTGGAAGTACTCTCAATACCTCCTTAAAGTTCGGATCCAGAAAACAGCTCAGAGAGATACAGTACTTTCTCCTAAGTTCCTAGTTTTTTGTTTCAAGCCTCTGCAGGCACTAAGAATACCTACTCCCTATTAGGAAAATCAAAGGGCAGTGGTCTTACCCTACAGTTCCAAAAAGGTTATAGTCATGCCGGCATGGCTCAGTGGTTGAGCATCGACCTATGAATCAGGAGGTCACAGTTCAATTCCGTGTCAGGGCACATCCCCAGTGTGGGGCGTGCAGGAGGCAGCCAATCAACGATTCTCTCTCATCATCGATGCTTCTATCTCTCTCTCCCTCTCCCTTCTTCTCTGAATTCAATAAAAAAAATATTTTTAAAAAATATATATTCATGTAGGTGTGGGGGAAATAGCTATATGACTGATGGACAACTCGTCATGATCTCTCTCCACCTTGGAGCAAATGATGCTGCAAAGATTTGCTTTTGGCTGCATGCCCCAATGTGAGACGAGGCTATCAACTTAAGGCAGTGTCTAAGCTGACATGAACCCGCTCATTTGCCTGGAACAAGTACAGTTTCCCTAGTCTTGACTTTCTAAAACATTCTAGGGGATGAGACAAGGCTGAAGGGAAAAGATACCATCTTCCAAGTCCCAGTTGTCCAACTGTCCAGTCCTTGCAGGTACCGAGGAAGGAAGACAAAGGCCACCTCACAACTAGGCCTCAGCGGGTCACCGCATTCCATCTGCTGATCTTAGTGCTCCTTTAACAGTGCAGCTGACTATAAATGGCTCCGCCACACCCAGGGACCCTACAATCACCTCCCTTAAAGCTATTTTCTGTGTAATAGTTTACCAACCAATGGCCAGGGTCCTTCAGGGACATTACTACTATTTGGAACACCAGAATCATTCTAGTGCGAGGTAGTCAGAAGCTTCTCTGAAAGTAACAGCCTGCTTTTGTTCTCTTTGCAAACTTTTTCTTGTAACAATCTCCCTTACCCCTCATCCATGACAGTAGAGGTTGGGGATATGTATGCATGTATATGTGTGCATGTGTATATGTTGAGGATGGGGAATAAATGACTGCTATTCTTGGGCAGGTACAAAACTCCCATATGCCTTCCTAGAGGACTTTAAACCAGCTCTTGGACATAAGTCATATTAGATGACTTGTACTTCCCACACAAATGATCCAACAGTATATTTATGTAAGTCTTGTCCCAGTGGTTCCTGGGCCACTTGGCCCTGTGGTGCCTGCCTGTAGCATGGCCAACTTCCTCTAAAAGCAACTGTTTCCTAACCTGCTCACACAGCAACTTGAACAGCAAGAGAATACTACAGAGACCAGCTAACACCAAAGAGAAACTGGCAGAATGGCAGAAACTCAATCATGCACATAGAAAATGGGTCAGTACATTATGGCCCTCAAAACCTGCACTCAAGTGACTAAAAATCTCTGAACTCCTGCTCTCTGTTAAGAGCTACTTCCTGGAGGCCATGAGCGAGAACAATAAGAGACAGGCTCCCACATTGTCTTGATGGCTGTCATCCTATTGGGCAAGAACCTCTTAACCCTCCTCACGCCATCTGCTCCTACAACACACATACATATTCAGGAGATTAAAGTAAAACATGAAGGTTCTCAAGATGTATGTGTTGCCTGGCTCCACACTGAAAGGTACCGGCTGTGAGCCGAGATTGGCTTTCTAAGGAATAGCTATACAGAGTATTAATTTGTATCCTCTGTGATGAAATGTTAAATCTATATGAGAACGCTATCATTTCAAAGCCTATTAATGACTGGTTCCTTAACATTGCTTTCTTGGTAATGGAGGACAGTGTTGAGTGGTGCAAGTAAAGCCTTCATACCTTAGATGTGAGGTCCCGATGGAAAATGCCTTTGAAGTGAAGATAGCTGAGGCCCACTGCTATGTCATAGGCCAGTTTCACCCTCACAGTCCAGGGCAAGTACAGGTTACTGTCTAGCAACTGTTCCAGGTTTCCAGCATTGATATACTGTAAAACAAAGAAGACCCAGCTATCATTTGTCAGGAATATAAAGCTGGTGGTGAAACCCCCAGAGAGTAATACTTAGAAGATAGAAACTGGATGTTTTGTTCATTGTTGATTTTTAGGTGACTGAGGGCTTATTCTGCATCTATACACAAAGATACCTTTCTTTAAGGAGGTCACAATCTAGGGATACAGACAAACAACATCATTTGGTAAATGCTAAAATATAGCTTTATACATGTACCACCACAGTGCTGTGTAGCATATAGAATAAAGTTACAAACTCAATCTGAACATGTCAGAGAAAGCAGCACAAAGGAAATAAGGAGTCTAAAGGGTAACCTGGGGAAACATAAAAGAAAGACAGTTCATACAAAGGAAGCAGCATTTGCAAGATATAGGTTAAATGCATGATGCACACAGAAAATCAATTTACTCAATATGATCAGAAAAGCCAGGTGAGGCTGATATGCTTTGCTAAGATATATGGGCTTTACCTTGTCTATAGGGAACAAAAGAAAGTCTTTTAGACAAAATAACATTTATATTTGCTTTTAAAGAAAATATTATTTTAGCAATGGTATGATAAAATAGAGTGGAGAATATGGAAAAGGAAAAATAGAAGAGTATTGCAATAATCCTGGTGAAAGAAGGGTGTCTGAGTTAAGGCAAATGCGGAGGCAATGGAACAGAGCAAGATTCAAGATGTACTTAGAGCCCTGGCCGGTGTGGCTCAGTTGGTTGAGTGTCATCCATGTACCAAGAGGTCACTGGTTCAAATCCCAGTCAGGGCAAATGGGGATGAAACTGGGTTGTGGGTAAGGGGCATGCAGGAGGCAGCCAATAGATGTTTCTCTTTCATGGATGCTTCTTTCTCTCCCTTGCTCTCTAAAATTAATAAAAACTTTTTTAAAAAAGGTGTACTTAGATGGCAGAGTAAAAAATACAAAAAACAAACTTGAGCCTGACACAATTTGGCTTAATTGATAGAGCATTGGCCTGCAAGGTTCAGATTCCAGTCAAGGGCACATGCCTGGGTTTTGGGCTCCATCCCCAGTAGGAGCCTTGCAGGAGTCAGCCCGTCAATGATTCTCATCATCGATGTTTCTATCTCTCTCTCCCTCTCCCTTCCTCTCTGAAGGCGATGTTGAGTTTAAAGGCTTGTGGAACAACCAAAGTGGAGGTGCCATTTAGAGAGTTGTTTAAAGTTCAGGAACAAAGTTAGGCTAGACACTAAGATTTAGGAAGCAATAACATTGAGCTGAAGTAATCACTGAAGCCAAGGAATGTATGAAATTTCCCAGGGGTTAACACGTAAGGTGAGAAAAGAACATTTACAGGAGCAGGCAGGAAAAGAAGAACCAAGTAACAATGTCATCACAGAAGTCAAAAAAAGATAATATTCCAAAGAGGAAAAGACAAAAAATATCAAGTAAGATGAGCATTAAAAGTATCTACAGAATTTATAACTAAGTCTCTGGCATCCATGGCCAGAGCAGTTTCAGTAAAGTGATTAAGACCACAGTAAGACCCAAGTGAACTGAGCAGTGAGTAGGAGAGAAAACTATGGAGAAACTATGTGATTATGTACTCTTTTAAGAAATCTGGCTGTTTGTCATTCCTACATACCCATGAAGGGTTGCTTTGCTTTTTCTTTTTAAAAGAACAAATAAGTGCCCAGCTGGTGTGGCTCAGTGGTTGAGTTTCGATCTATAAACCAGGAGGTCACAGTTTGATTCCTGGTCAGGGCACATGTCCAGGTTGCAGACTTGATCCCTAGTGGAGGATGTGCAGGAGACAGCCGATCAATGATTCCTTCTCATCATTGATGTTTCTCTCTCTCCTCTTTTCCTCTTTGAAATCAGTAAAAATATTTTTAAGAAGAGCAAATAACAACAAGAAAGCCCACTGCATGGGAAAACATATTTGCCAATGTTATTACTGATAAGGCTTTAATCTCCAACATTTATAGGGAACTCATACAACTTAACAAAAGGAAGATAAACAATCCAATCAAAAATGGGCAAAGGACCTAAATAGACACTTTTCAAAAGAGGACATTCAGAAAGCCAAGGGACATATGAAAACATGCTCAAAGTCACTACTCATCTGAGAGATGCAAATCAAAACAACAATGAGGTACCATCTCACACCTGTCAGAATGGCTATCATCGACAAATCAACAAACGACAAGTGCTGGAGAGAATGTGGAGAAAAAGGAACCCTCCTGCACTGCTGGTGGGAATGCAGACTGGTGCAGCCACTGTGGAGGACAGTATGGAGTTTCCTCAAAAAGTTAAAAATGGAACTCCCATTTGAACCTGTTATCCCACTTCTGGGAATATATCCCAAGAAACCAGAAACACCAATCAGAAAGGATATATGCATCCCTATGTTCATAGCAGCAAATTTACCATAGCTAAGATTTGGAAACAGACTAAGTGTCCATCAGCAGATGAATGGATTAGAAAACTGCGGTACATCTACACAATGGAATACTATGCTGCTGTAAAAAAGAAGGAATTCTTACCATTTATAGCAGCATGGATGGAACTGGAGAGCATTATGCTAAGTGAAATAAGCCAGTCAATGAAAGAAAAATACCACATGATCTCTCTCATTTATGGATAATAAAGAACATTATAAACTGATAAACAAAAATAGATACAGAGGCAGAGCTGCATCGAACAGACTGTCAAACTACAGTGGAAAGGCTGGGAAGGATTGGGGGAAGAGATCAACTGAAGGACTTGTATGCATGCATATAAGCATAATCAACGGACACAAGACACTGGGGGTAGGGGAGGCGGGGGGAAGGTCAAGGGAAAAAATGGAGACTTATCTAATATTCTTTGTAATACTTTAAGCAGTAAAACAAAATTTTAAAAAAACAGCTTGAAAAAACAGCAAATACGCATATTTATATGGAGATGATGATAATAATAGCAGCTAATAGTTATTTATATGTGCTTACTTTGTGCCAGGCACTAGTCTAAGAACTTAAAATTATCTCATTCACTGCACATACCCTATGAGGTAAAGTTTACTATTATCCTCATTTGACAAAAGGCATTTAGAAATTAACAAACTTGCTCAAGGTTACCCAGTTATAAAGGAGCAGAGCCAGGGTTCAAGCCCAGGCAACCTGGCTCCAACATCCATGTACTTTATCACTATATTACACCTCAGAAGCAGGAGACCGCAGCATCCAAGTCAGAGAGCCTCATGCAAAACAGGAGCTCAGCGTTTTTTGCAATTAGGTTAATGAATTTATTCAAACCTCACATGATTTGGTATTATCTCCCTCCTCCTTCCAAGGGAGAAAAGGGGGGAAATTCCTCCAAGTCTAAATTAAGCTCTTAATACCTATTATGGGGGGTATTATTGGATTTACAAAAGATTAGGGAACTTAATAGTATCGAGGGCAAGAGATCTGAATTTTAGTCCAATTCTGCCTTTTAATAGTCATTTAACTTTGGACAAGTCAACTAATAAGGCTATCCTTTAGTTTCCCTACCTATAAAGTAGGTGTGATCATTTCTGATCCATATAACTCACAATGTTATTATGAGAATCTAATACAAATATATGAAAGTGCTTTAAAAAAAATTTAAGCCCTAGCCAGTCTGGCTCAGTGGATACAGCTTCAGCCTGCGGACTAAAGGGTCCTGGGTTTGATTCCGGTCAAGGGCACATGCCTGGGTTGTGGGCTCGGTCCCCAGTAGAGGGCCTGCAGAAGGCAGTTGATCTATGATTCTCTCATCATTGATGTTTCTCTCTCTCTCTCCCTCTCCCTTCCTCTCTGAAAACAATAAAAATGTATTTTAAAGAATTTAAATGCCACATAATCTGAGATTTTCTGATGTGGTAATATAAGCACCAAAAGAACCAGTTGGGGGCAGCACAATGCAGCACTTCAGATCCTTAAATGAGGTGGATCAGGTTTGGCAAGGCAGAGAGAATGGCTGGCTAAAAATAAATTTAACTTCTCAAAAGGAAAACCTGCCGATCTGCTTCATCCGGCTTGATAATCCATCTTTGGAAATCTCAAAATGAGGCATATTGATGGCATAGTACAGTGCCTTCCTTCATGTATTCACTGCAGTTGAATCTGTCTGTCGTTCACATAGGAAGAGCTCATTTGCTAAAAAGAAACTGAACCTCCAAACTCCAAGCTACATGGGAGCAATAAAGCTGACATCTAATTATGCAGACAAATTCTTTTAGCTCTGAGAGTTAGACAGATCTGACGGGGTGGTAGTTCACTTGTTTGGCAGGGTGACACTGTAACATGCAAGGCCTGACTTCAGGAGCCACTCAGGTTTCCCATCTGAGGCCATGCAAAAAAGCTGACATAAGGGCTGTCTGTATGTGCACTATCTGTAGGCCAAACTAAGCCAGGACTTTTGCTTCTAGTTCAGAGAAACACATTTACCCTCTTCAGCCATGTCTCTGAAGATCTAAGAAATTCACAGACCAAGCCAGAGGATGAAGAGCAGAGAAGAAAGGTGAGACAAGGTAAGGAATCACACTGGCTAGGCTCTGAATTTTCCAGGCAAAATGGAAAAAGTATAAACCAGAGACGGAAACCAAACCAAGTTTATTGTTACAACCAATCTCTCTTGCCGGCCTTTGGTGAATACTCTGGTGGGGCTAAGTCTCTGGGCCTTAGAAACCACAACTTCTCAATGTCTCAAGACCTTTTGCATCTATGAGGAAAGGAAGTTTGAGATCTGACAACAAGGAAGATTTCTAAGTTGCTACACACTGTGTGCCCGTTAGTTGGAACATTTACTTCCCCATAGTAACTCCCAGTGCAGACTCAGCCGGTATGGCCTCTGAGCAAATCAGGGAAGCAGAGACAAGAGCAACTGCACCAGCACATTCAGCTTTCCCGGATGAAAATAACAGCTGCTTCGCTGTCTTTTTCTTCCAGATCACTCCCTTGGGCGGCCCTACAAAACAACCTAGGCCATTGACAAAATATTTACATAACTTAAAGAGAAGTTTTTATACTTTCCATTTCTTATTGTTCTTTTAAACTTTCAAGTTCAGAAAACTATAATATCAGCCACATGTTTTAGGTACTTCAATACCCCTCAGTGATTGACCCTCAACTTCACCTACACCAAAACCTGCCTCCCTCTACATGATATAATAAAATATTAGAACAGAGTTCCTGCCATTTCATTTGTGTTTGATACTTGATTTCATTTAAAAGACTTCTTTTCCTAGAAAGCACTCAATAGATACATGTATGTTTACTAAACAACATTACATATGCAAGAAATCATATGCCAACAGCTTTAAAAAATTGCCAAAAGGACAGATTAAGTGGATACTAGTTCTCCACATAAGAATTATCAATTCAGGTTATTTCTAACAAACATTTATTGAGCACCTTTCCCCTTCCCACCACATCCATCTACATATATAAAAGCCAAGCAAGGCTAGAGATGGCTGTGGTTTAGGAGAAGTTGCTTCAAGGAATGGGCGGTGGCTCCACCTGGGGATTCCTGAGGTCGTGTTTGTGGACGATGTGGATTCCTACATGAAACAGCCTGGGAATGAGACTGTGGATACAGTGCTAAAGAAGTTGGATGAACAGTACCAGAAGTATAAGTTTATGGAACTCAACTTTGCTCAAAAGAAAAGGAGGCTAAAGGATCTGATTCCTGAAATTAAGCAGACTTTAGAAATTCTGAAATACATACAGAAAAGAAGGAATCCACCAATTCAATGGAGACCAGATTCTTAATGGCAGATAACCTGTAAGGCAAAGCTTCAGTTCCTCCTACTGAGAAAGTGTGTCTGTGTTTGGGGGCTAATGTAATGCTTGAGTATGATATTGATGAAGCTCAGACATCATTGAAAAAGAATTTAACCACTGCCACAAAGAATCTGGATTCTCTTAAGACCTTGACTTTCATTGAGATCTGCCACTAAAGTCAATAGGGTCAGGGTTTATCACTGGGACATAAAAAGAAGGAACAAATATGATTCTACCAAGAACAAAGTATAATTCTGGCAATGAAAAATGTGGTTCATTTTTCCAAACATGTTCTTTTAAATATTCCAAAGTGTAAAGGTTGACATTAGTTTGAATGTTTTTTTAAACAAGAATGAATGAATGACCATTCTTTAAGCAAGAATGAATGACCATTAAAACTTTAAAAAGAGGTAAACACCAACACCATTTTATGTATTTATGAAAACAAAATTAGTTCCAAATACTTTATGGAATTAGTAGCTTTATTTATTTATTTTGCATTTCCAACACAGTAAATAGAACTTTCATCATTTTTTTTCTTTGTTTATTGTAAGAAAAGTCTTCACTGAAATGGCTTGAAAATGGATGTTTGCTGTTAAGGCTGAATTCTGGACACTTAAGCAGTTTACTTTTTCTTTATTATATGACTAGTGGCCCAGTGCACAAAATTCATACCCATTAAAAAGGGATTAATTAGAGGAAATATTTTAATATTGCTATTTGCCCTTTATCTATAATAGAAGTGTCAGAGATGAAAGAAAATTAGTAAAATATATATGAAAATCTTCCTCCTGTCAGAGTCTGGGGCATGCTGCAGGACCCAGAGTCAAGCCCCCACACACCGGTGGCACCTCAAAATTGCTCAAGACCCAGACCCAGCTGGCCCCACCCCCAATGGGCAAGATCCAGACCTGGCCAGCCAAACCCTTGTCAAGCCCCACTGGGTGGGGGGGGGGGCGCAGCCTCAGGTCAGATCCCCTGGCCTGGTGCCAGATTGGAGGCATAGCCTCAGGGCCCTTGTCAAGCCCCACAGGGTGAGGGGCACAGCCTCAGCTCCCCTATCAAGCCTCGCTGGGTGGGGGGATGGAGCCTCAGGTCCCCCAGCACACCCTCAGATCCCTAGGCCTGGTGCCGGGGCGGGAGGTGCGGCCTGAGGTTCCCCAGCCTGGGCTGGGGGACACACCTTGAGGTCTCCTGGCCCAGGCGGGGAGCACAGCCTCAAGTCCCCAGCCCAGTGCCAGGGCAGGGGGTACACCTTGAGGTCCTCGTCAAGCCCCGCTGGGCGTGGAGTGAGGCCTCAGGTCCCCCGGCCCAGCGCCGAGGTAGGGCGCATGGCCTGAGGTCCCCTGGCCCAGTACTGGGGCAGGGCGTACAGTCTAAGGTCCTCTGGCCCAGCACTGGGGCAGGGGGCGCAGCCCGAGGTTCCCAGTCAAGCCCTACCAGGTGGGAAGCACACCTTGAGATCCCTCATCAAGCCCCGCTGGGTGGGGGGCGTGGCCTGAGGTCCCTCATCAAGCCCCATGCAGTAAGGGGGTTAGGCGGGCACAGCCTCTGGTCCCTACTGATTGCTCGTTAAGGCTCATTGCGGAAACTCAGACTACGCTGTGGATTCAGCCACCTTGTGTTATAGAACCACCCGCCCCTGCGCCCGTCTCCGCTGTGGGCGCAGCCATCTTTGTGGTGGAGTGATGGTCAATTTGCATATTCCTGCTTTATTATATAGATGATGCTCTCACTTAAATATTTGCAAACTTGCTTTTTTTCCCCAACACATCTGGGGCTTTATGGTCCTCTGTTGCTGTTATTTATTATACTACTAGAGACCTGGTGCACAAAAATTTGTGAACTCGGAGGTGTCCCTCAGCCCGGCCTTGCCCTCTCACAGTCTGGGACCCCTCAGGGGATGTCCACCTGCTGGCATGCCTGGCCAGCCTGGGTGAGGGGCAGAGGGCCGTTTCTGGCTGCCCACAGACCCTTCAGGGTTCGGGTCCCTACTGGGGTGCCTGACTGGAAGCAGGTATGTGGGATTTATTTAACTTCTATAATTGAAACTTTGTTGCCTTGGTCCCCCCACCTGGGTTGCCCCTGGCAACCCAAGGTCCCAGCCCCACAGGTATCTGGGGTTTATTTTATTTTATTTTTATTATTATTATTTTTATTATTACATAAAGTTTTACAAAGATTAGTAGATATATCTTTTTCCCCTGCCTTTCTCCCAGCCTCCCCTACCCCCCAGTGTTTTATGTCCATTGGTTATGCTTAAATGCATGCACAAAAGTCCCTTGGCTGATCTGTTTATTTATATTCTATAATTGAAACTTTGTAGCCTTGAGTAGAGCTCAGGGCCCTCAGGGCCCTGGCTTCCTCCACTGCCCGAGGCAACTCCAGCTCTGTGGCTGCCGCCATCTTAGTTGAGTTAATTTGCATATCTGCTCCTGATTGGCTGGTGGGTGTGGCCTGTGGGTGTGATGGAGTGGTGCCTAATTTGCATATTACTCTTTTATTAGATTAGATTCTGTGCTTTACAGGATATGGTCATTTGCCTTCCTAAGTTTTTAGAGGGCTGTGAAGACAACACTTTTGCCCTAACCGGTTTGGCTCAGTGGATAGAGCGTCAGCCTGCGGACTCAAGGGTCCCAGGTTCAATTCCAGTCAAGGGCATGTACCTTGGTTGCAGGCACATCCCCAGTGGGGGGTGTGCAGGAGGCAGCTGATCGATGTTTCTCTCTTATCGATGTTTCTAACTCTCTATCCTTCTCCCCTCCTCTCTGTAAAAAATCAATAAAATATATTAAAAAAATAAAAAAGACAACACATTTTCCTGTCCTCTGTCAGTGCACAGTGTCTTTGCAATGTCAACATAAGGGAGATTTCAGCCAACAAGAAATAATAAAATTATCTACTCAAAACTCTTGGGTAAGGTGATTTTGTATTTTTTTGTAGTTCTCCAAAGCAGCTGAACAAAAATATTAAGATTAAAAACAATAGTTGAAAAGTTTCCTCAAAAAACTAAAAATGGAACGCTCATTTGACCCAGTGATCCCACTTCTAGGAATATATCCCAAGAAACTAGAAACACCAATCAGAAAGGATATACGCACCCCTATGTTCACAGCAGAACAATTCACCATAGCTAAGATTTGGAAACAGCCTAAGTATCCATAAGTAGATGAGTGGATTAAAAAACTGTGGTACATCTACACAATGGAATACTATGCTGCAGTAAAAAAGAAGTTCTTACCATTTGCAACACCATGATGGAAATGGAGAGCATTATGCTAACTGAAATAAGCCAGTCAGATAAAGATAAATACCACATGATCTCACTCATTTATGGAATATAATGAACAACATAAACTGATGAACAAAAACAGATCCAGAGACAGAGAATCATCTATCAGAATGTCAAACCTCAGAGGGAAGGTAAGGGAAGGTGGGGGTAAGGAAAAGAGATCAATCAAAGGACTTGTATGCATGCATATAAGCCTAACCAACAGACACAGACAACAGGGGGGTGAGGGCATGAGTGGGGGGGATATAGGATGGATAAAGGTACATATGTAATATCTTAATCAATAAAGAAATTAAAAGTAAAAAAAAAAAAAAAAAAAAAAAAAAAAAAAAAAAAAAAAAAAAAAAAAAAAAAAAAAAGCCAAGCAACCAGAAAGTCCAGTCACTACGACACCCACTGCAGCCAGCCAACCTCCTGTGGCTGGCCTGACCCCAATTGGCCTCCACTACCCTGATTGGGAGCAGGACCCACTTGTGCACAAATTTGTGCACCATGCCTCTAGTATGAGAATAAAAACCAGTTTATTTACATCAACATTATATCCCCCAGTGACTGAAGAATGCTTAGCACATAGTAAACATATAAAGAAACCCCACTCAGATTACACTTTAAAGAAGTTAAGTGAAAGACACATAGGTAAGAAAATAATACCAATAGGCCTTTAACAAAAATAAATACTAAGGGTATGAACGTAGAAACTGACTCTGCCTGAGGAGTTTGGAAAATTTCAGAGAGGAAGTAACATCTCAGTTGGATCCTAAGAGATAGTTAGGAGTTGTCTAGGCTGAAAATATGGTTCTTTCTATATATCCCCTTATTGGCTCTGATGATACCAACTCAGGCACAGATAAACACATAAACATGTCCACACAAAGCGTATTCTGAGCAGCACTAGGCAATACCTACCATTCACTCCACCCAGAGCTCCTGTTGCCAATTCTTGCTGATTCTAGTGAGCTGCAGTAGCCTCACCTGATCATAACCAATGAGAATAAGAATACAAAATAGTTGCTTTTATTTTAGTTTACTTGGAATTATCAATGTATTAATCT
The DNA here is from genome assembly GCA_004026665.1 of Murina feae. Classification (NCBI taxonomy): domain Eukaryota; kingdom Metazoa; phylum Chordata; class Mammalia; order Chiroptera; family Vespertilionidae; genus Murina; species Murina feae. The sequence continues at coordinate 14,549 of PVJC01017803.1, forward strand.
GCAACCAAACAAGCTTATCTCTGTACAGTGGTTCAAACCCATATTCTGAGAGGCTCTGAAGAAAATTTCAACTGTAATATTCCTTTTTGAAAAATCTACTTGACTGGACTAAAGCTGGAGCATTTACCCAAGGCAGATAAATGGGCTGCTATCCAACTAACAGAGATCATTTGCTGCCACCTAATTAGCAGTACTGTCCTGAGGAAGATCCATCCACCAAACATTAAAAACCTACTACGTGGAAACAAAGGTAAGCGGGGCCAGTTTCTGCCCATAGTTCACAGTCTAGTAGAAGAGGACAGATAATCAACTAAAAAGTTTTTTCACACAGGACAATAATATGATCAGATATGCTACATAGAAATATTTTTAAAGTAATACAAAAACTTACGGAGCCTTAGCTGGTTTGGCTCAGCGAACAGAGCATTGGCCTGCGGATTAAACGGTCCCAGGTTCAATTCCAGTCAAAAGCATATACCTTGGTTGCGGCTCCTCCCTGGCCCCAGCCCTAGTCAGGGTTCATGTAGGAGGCAACCAATATTTCTCTCTGTCCCTCTCTCTCTCTCTCTCTCTCTCTCTCTTTTAAAATATATTTTTATTTACTTCAGAGAGGAAGGGAGAGTGAGACAGAGAGAAACATCAATAATGAGAGAGAATCATTGATCGGCTGCCTCCTGCACACCTCCCACTGGGGATCGAGCCCACAACCCAGATATGTGCCCCTCATCGGAACTGAAGCTGGGATCCATCAGTTTACAGACTGATGCTCGATCAACTGAGCCAAACCAACCAGGGTTCTTCCACTCTCTCTAAAAGTCAATGGAAAAATATCCTCGGGTAAAGATTAAAAAACAAAAACAAAACAAAAAGTCTGTATGGAAAGGTCAGGAATTAGGGCCTAGAGAAGAGTTATGGGGTTTCTAGAATCATCCAGGTGGGAAGCAATAAAAGCCTGAATAAGACAATGGCAGAAAGAATGGAAAGAAGGTTAATATCTGAAGACATCTCTGATGTAGAATTAACAGGATGTGATGTTTAATCAAAGGCAGGTAATAATTAAAAGATATAATGTGTACAAAGTATGTCTAACACAATGCTTACTTCATACTACTCAACGCATTCTCCCCACAATCAATATCTCATCATCATTATTCTTGCCCTGGGTTTAGCTTTCTGACTGGTCTTCTGGTTTCCTTCGTATATCTTGAACATGCTTAGCCCTTATTCCCATCCATTTTACATAATACAGCCAAAACCTTCTGAAATGTCAACCTGAAGTCACCCTCCTCTTAAAATTATTCAATGACGCCCTATTACTCTTAGAATAAAACCCACAAGCAGCATGGCAAACGAAGCCTTTCACTCCTGCTTATAAAGATTTCATTCCCTGCCTACCAGCACATTTGTACACATTGCTGATCCCTTTACCTGATTACCCTCCCCACACTGAGGCCTGGCTAATCACTCACTGTTGAGGATTCATTTCCATTTCATGGAAGACAAATATAAAGTTCAGAGATTAGTAGTTATTCTTTTTTCCCTGAATAAGGAATAAGTATGGGAGAAGGGCTGAAGGGAGGGTACTGCAACAGACCACATGAGAGATGACCAAATGCCTGACTTAGAGTGCTATTTTAGGCATAAGAAAGTGGGCTAGAGTTAGAATATGCAGAAGGACTTTAGCAAGTGAGTGATAGATAGGAAACTGAGGAAAACAAAGAGTTAAAGGCAACTCAGCGATTCCAAATTGAGATGTTCAGAGAAGTAGTGGGAAGAGATCCTGTAATCTTATGTGCTATCAGTAAGTTAGAAACCAGCATCAATGTCAAACAGCCAAATCAGTGGCTTGTTGAACCTTTGTTCTTTGGATGGGCCCTGGACAGAGGAAGGACTGGGCCTCGACCTACTTTTCACTGAAGTCCAACAATGCCATTGTGCTGGCCACTGTATGTTCGTTGGTCGGCTCCAAACACAAAGGCTAGCAGACATCCCATCCTGCTGGCTTGGTTTAAAGAAGAAAAGAGAGCTTTGTTACTGCCCTGGGTAATTCCAGGACAGGCATCCCAAGAGTACCCTGTGGGAGGGTTGTGCTCCAAAGGAGCCTCCTGTTCTCAGCTCAAGGTTCCAAGCCACTGCAAGCACACATCCGTACATCTGCCAAGGCCCAAGTTTGTGCTGGTTCAGCCTCCACTCCAGGAAGCCCACCAGGGTCTGTCTGACTTAAACAATCAGTAGTACTAAACTCACTCAAAGAGAAAGGGAACCCAAAATGTGTTTCAGAATACTTAATGTTTCACTTTCTGCTTTCAGATATGCTCATCTACTGCCCAGAATACTCTTCTTCCCCCTTCATTGCTTTGCTAATTTTTATTCATCCTTCTAAACCCAGTCTGAGTCCCTTATTTTAGAAAACATTTCCTGATACCCCATCCCATGCTTTGTACTATTTCAGCCTCCTGTATGTATTTCTACTACTGCTTATCACATTGTACTAAAACCTTGATGGCAGAGACCAGGTGTTTCTCAACTCTGTCAGTCCAGTATCCAGTAAAGTGAACAATAAATTGTTGAAGGAACAAATGAATAAGTACATTTAAATAAATGGAGGCAAGTTTTAACTTCCCTCTTTTACGGGAAACTCTCCCAATTTAGTCATTATGGTAATTTAAGATCAAAAAGAGAAATATGCTTTTAGAGCAATTTTCTGATAAATATCGTGCAAAACAAATATTAATAATGCCTATTATATGGCAGATACTATGGTGACACTGAATATAAAGAGTAATACAAAACAGTGTGTTTGGCTACTCGGCGATATGAAATTCTGAGAAACCTTTTACCACTCTAATCAGCAGACTCCTTAAAGTGCTCAGAATCACATGAACTTAAAAAGATATAACTGATATCTTTTTTTGGAAATTATAGAAGATAGTTCTTTTATCAGCCTCTGCAAGCCAAGTAGAAGAGGCCATAAAGATATCTTCCCTCACTTCCTTCATGTTTCCTACAGATAGACACTTATTATAACCCCACTCACCACTTTAAAGAACATAGGTTTAACATACCTGAAGTAGTACAAGTGCTTTTCTATGCATGTTGGCTACTATAAACATTAAAATGATTATTTACTCACAGATTCAAAAAAGTATGAGTAAGCTTTCCCCATAGATTTTTAACTTTTAATCAAACAACTCATAATCAAACTCAAATTTATTTAGGTAAAGTAAACATTAAAAAGATAAATGTGTAGAACAAATTGTCTCAAAGAAATAAACTAAGATAAGAAAACTGTTCCCTTTACCCTGTGAAGCTCTGCTAGCAATCAATAGTCTCAGACATGATTAAAAATCAAGCCAGGGCTCCCGACCATTCATCCAGCCTGCTTTCCTATCCAAACTTCATAACTTTACCAATACATGGCTATTAGAACCATGTTTTAAAAGCATTCTTCCTTCCGGCTTGCTACCTACAACTACTACAACCCCACACACTCTAGACCCAGACAGGAATCTCTGACATTCACCTGGCGATTGAGCTCAGTGAAAGGGGCACAGAGCAATCTGTTAAGGAAGACAAAGCACCCTGCTTGCACCAGATCTGAGGAGCAGGGGCTTCACAGTAACAAAATAAAAGTAGAAACCAAAAGAAGTTAGATTTCTAATTAGGGTGATTTATATTAAAGGAAACTCTGTCCTCAAATGAAGCAATCATTTCTTTTACCTCTTCTGCCGATATCAGAACATGGCTTGACCTCTGAATAAGGAATAAGTCAAGTAAAAGTTAAAGGAGACAAACTAAAAGCTCAAATGGTATCTTCTAGTGGCAGAAGGTTGGCAGGGGGGTAGAAAGGGAGAAAAGGCTTTAGACTGCAGCAGCTCTCAACCTGTGGGTCGCGACCCCTTTGGAAGTCAAACGACCCTTTCCCAGGGATCGCCTAAGACCATCCTGCATATCAGATATTTACATTACATTCATAACAGTAGCAAAATTACAGTTATGAAGTAGCAACGAAAATAATTTTATGGTTGGGTCACAACATGAGGAACTGTATTTTAAAGGGCCAGAAGGTTGAGAACCACTGCTTTAGAGCTTTCCAATTGGCTATGTGGAAGACAACTTCTCAGCATAACAGTCACTCCAACTGCAGGCAGAAATCTCTGAAGGCTAAGGGTCAGATAGGTAACTAAATACCTAGAAATTCACAAAGACTTCTTGGCACTATCAAAGGAAGGGGTGGGGAAAGAGGAACCAGTCAGTTCTGCTTCTATTGCAAAGAAAACAGATTTGAGGTCTGGTGTACACATTAAGTCTCTATATCTTCAAGAAAACGAGAGAGCCTTTTCTTTTCTTTAGTTTCAGATCATCTCAAGTGTCAGAATGATGTGCCCTCTTAAATGAGAGTAAACGAGAAAATTCAGATGGTTAACCTGGAGTGAAGTAGTCTAGATTTATTTTACAATACTTGTGCAAAGTATCTTTCCTCTGTCAGTCACTGGGACTCTGGGAAGAAGCTAATGCTGATCTATGGCCAACTCCCAACTCATGCAAAGCAGCAGATCTGGATATAATGTCACTCAGAAGGGTTCTGGGGATTCTAAATTGTAAAAAAGAACAATGTTCTAAATGACTAAAGCAGAAAATAACCATACCACAAAATTCTGAACCCTTTTCCAAACAAATTCAGATGGTCCTGACACACAATTTCATTTCCTAAGTTCATTGAGAACAGATGTGATGCCATGCTTAGATCAGTGACTGGCAAAATAGGCCTCAATAAATAGTTGTTACATAAATTAAGTAAAGTGTCCCTAATTGTTGTATGTCCCTAACTTACATATAGAGATCCCTTCTCCACTCTCCATAATCAGCTCTTATCAGATAACTCAGTCTTTAGAGCATAAGGTCTTGTCCAAGGGCCTTAAAGATGCAGTGGTGTGCTATTCTTGAAAGGCTCAGACAAAGACTGGTCTTCTATAGTGAGGAGACTACAGATGATCCCCAACTTACAATGGTTTGACTTAACAATTTTTTGACAGTCTGATGGTGCAAAGCAATATGCATTCAGTAGAAATCACACTTTGAATTTCGATATTTTCCTGGGCTATCGATATGCAGTACGATACTCTCTCATGTTGCTGGGCAGCAGCAGTAAGCCACAAGTCCCAGTCAGGCATGCAGTCATGAGAGCAAACAACTGGTACTGTACAGTGTATGGTGTCACCAGTGTTTTTGGATAGTGTGTTCTGAGCAAGTTTAAGGCGGGCTAGACTAAACTATGATATTCAGCAGGTTAGGTGTATTAAATGCATTTTCAACTTATGATGGGCAAGACATCTTTCAAAATTTTTATCTTCTATCTCATCTTCATGAATGTTTCCTTATCTTCTAGGTGTTCTCAGAAAAGTATTTCTATGATCTTATGTATAGGATAAGTTAGTTGATATCAACATACATTACATTACTCTTATTTATCTCACTTGTCATGGATAGATCAAAAATTTTTCAAGAGTATATGTTCATAGGGAAAATAATGGCCAAGGGCATGAAATAACAATCTAATATGAAAGAGCAGAACTGAAAGGCAAGCCATTATAAGGCCCATATCATACACCTTCCTTCTATAACATCCTTGCCAAGTAGTTAAAGCAATTCATATCTTAGCTTTATCAGGTTAACAAGTCAGTAAATAGAATAAGAAGCACACTCACCATAACTATCCTTAATTGTGGTGCCCTCAACTGTGTCAACACTCCAGCCTTCCAACATTTAAGAACTTGGTTGTTAGCTTTCCTAGCTTGATGGAAAAAGTGCGTGAAGAAGCCTGACTACCTCCTACCTCTTCAGTAACTTCTACCAATTTGGTGCTAGTGGCAAACAAAACAGAAAATGGTCCCAGTCCTCACTGAACTAATATATGGAAAGAGACATAAACAAATATTCAAATAAAGAATTCTGACATGTTATGAGATGTGCTGCAATGAAAAAGAAAAGGGTGGTTTCCATGAGAATAAGCGAAGTCATGACCTAGTTTGGGGGGAGGTTATGAGGAAAAGCCACTACAATGAAGTGAAAATTTAAACTAAGATTCGAAAATTGAGGAACTAAGTAGGTAAAAAGTGGAAGGTCAGCTTTTCAAGTACTATTTAATCTCTCCAAGTCTCTGTTTCTTCTTACATAAAAGAGTAATAATGGCTATATCTCAGAGGATTGTCATAAGGATGAAAAAAGAAAATGCAATTAACATTCTAAAAATATGAGCTACTTCTTTAATAAGTATGTAATGATTTGATTGTTAGAAAAGTTTTTTAAAGAGTGTCCCTGCCCTGTTCAGTGTTTCTCAGTGGTTAGAGTGTCAGCCTGCACACCAAAGGGTGGCGGGTTCAATTCTCCAACAAGGGCACATACCAGGGATGCAGGTTCAATACCCAGCCCTGGTCAGGGCATGTGTGTGAGGCAACCAATTGATAAGCCTCTCTCGTATCAATGTTTCTCTATCACTCTTTCTCTCCGCCCCCGACTCCCTTCCACTCTCTAAAATCAATGGAAGCTCTGACCAGTTTGGCTCAGTGGATAGAGTGTCGGCCTGCGGATTCAAGGGTTCCAGGTTCGATTCTGGTCAAGGGCATGTACCTTGGTTGCGGGCACTTACCCAGTGGGGTCTGTGCAGGAGGCAGCTGATCGATGTTTCTCTCTCATCAATGTTTCTAACTCTCTATCCCTCTCCCTTCCTCTCTGTAAAATAATCAATAAAATATATTTTAAAAAATAAAAATAAAAAATAAAATCAATGGAAAAAAATATCCTTGGGTGAGGATTAATAAACAAAACAAAAAATAAAAATTAAATAAAAAGTATCCCTGACACTGCCAAGTACAGTAAATCATTGGTGTTTTTTTTAAAAAAATGTATTTTGCCCAGCCAGCATGGCTCAGTGGTTGAGTATCAACCTATAAACCTGGGGTTCATGGTTCAATTCTTGGTCAGGGAACATGCCCGGGTTGCAGGCTGGATCCCCAGTGTGGGGCATGTAGGAGGCAGCCAATTAATTATTCTCTCTCATTATTAATGTTTCTATCTCTCCCACTTCCTTCCTCTCCAAAATAAAAAAAAATATATATTTTAAAAAAAAAGAAGTCTAGTTCTCAGTTCTGTTCCTTCTGGGTATACCAGAAATACATGTTTGACTGGCTAACTGGATAGAAAATAAGTTGTTGAGCAAGTTAGTTACAGAGTCAAAGTGACTACACAAGAGGTCTTACAATTGAACAGTGCAAAAGGCCATTAGGCCATTCAGAAATTATTCCATTCATGAGGTAAGTGTTCCAGCCATTTACAGGTGCTAAAATGTGTTAGAAAATTTACCTTGACTTCACTTTTTATGAGACCGACGTGCTACCTACTGCACTAACGAGGCACCCTGACTTCACTTTTTAGATGGCATAAAATGTTTGCTTCCTTTCCTCCCTATTTAATTATCAGCCAATATCCATAAAGTATCTTCCATACACAAGGCATTATTGGAAGATTAGAAGTATACATGAGTAAGATACTATCCCTGCCATCATCTACACTAATAAAAGACAAAGATGCAAATTGACCATACCTTCTCAATGCCCACCAGCCAATCAGGAATGCAACAAAGATGGCAAGTTAATTTGCATACACAGATGCCAAGTGGCCGGGGGCGGAGTGGGACACTTGTGTCATTGCCATGGTGACGATGCAGGTGGGACATACCACCCCAGCCGCTCTGGGCCTCTGGGCAGTGTGGGAAGGCAGAAAGGAGGCTCCGGTCGGAGTGAAGGTGGTGCCAGCAGCCAGGGGAAGGGAGACCCATTCTGGCACAAATCTTCATGCATTGGGCCTCTAGTATATAACAACCAGAAACTAACTGGTTTTACAAAGCACTTTCATAGTAACCTCTTTAAACTTTGTAGCATCTTGAGACATTCTTGTCATCCTTTTTTTTTTTTTAATCCTCACCCGAGGATATTTTTCCCATTAATTTTTTAGAGAGAGGGAAAGGGAGGGAGAGAAAGAAAGTGAGAGAAACATCAACATGAGAGAGACACATCTATTGGTTGCCTCTCTGCACATGCCATAACAGGGGCCAGGATGAACCTGCAACTGAGGTATGCAACTAAGATTATAAACTATACTGTAATCAATTAGGAAATCACTAAAGGTTTTAAGCCAGAAAATGCCACTGTTTATTCAATCAACAAATCTAATAAGCAGCTAGTATTTGTCAGGCACTGCACTAGGAATCAATGGATATCAATATAAATAAAATAGTCAAGGAATTTATAAACTGCATAACAGACACAAAGAGTGAATTAAAATCAATCTATATAATTAGGCTACATAATAAAAGCCTAATATGCAAATTGACCAAATAGTGGAATGACCATTGGGACAACTGGTCACTAGGACACACACTGACCAACGGGGCAGACGCTCAACGCAGGAGCTGCCCCCAGGCCCCAGGCCACCAAAGGCAGATGCCAGTGGGGGGCCCCCCGATTGCCTCACCGATCGCCCTACAGATCAGTCCTCATCACAGGCCAGACCTAAGGACCCCTACCCATGCACAAATTTCATGCACCAGGCCTCTAGTAATAAATATTATGACAAATACTATTGTATTATAGGAGCATACAGAAGACTTACCTAACTAATCTTGGGAGAACATAAAAGGCTCCCCAGAGTGACATATAACTAAGCTGGGTCCTGATGGGAGATGGAGAGGTTGTGTTTTAGAGGGAAGAGTTGGTATAGAGGCTCAAAGGTAGAAAGGGTCATGTCCTATTTGTGGAACTGAAAGAGGTTTAGTACAGCTACAGTGCTCAGCTGAGGTAGGAGCAAAGAGGTCAAAGAGGTGAGCAGTGAAGCCACACAGATCAAAAGCAGCAGGATCAAATGTTTTTACTTTATCCAGAGGGCAAAGAGGAGTCATAAAAGGGTTTTGCAGAGTAAAACAAAATTATATTTGTATTAAACACTATGGTGTTGGTATAAGACAGACAAACAGACCAATGGAATAGAATAGAAAGCCCAGAAACAAGCCCTTATGTATCAATGGGGAAAGGATAGTCTCTGTAACAAATGAGAAATGCAAATAAAAACCACAGTGAGATATCACCTCAAACCCATTAGGTTGACTACTATAGAAAAAAAACAAAACAGAAAGTAACTAGAGTTGATGCGGATGTGGAGAAACTGGAACCTTTGTACACTATTGGTGGGATTGTAAAATGGTAAAACTACTACAGAAAACAGTATGGCAGTTCCTCAAAAAATTAAAAATAGAACTACCATATCATCCAGCAATCCCACTTCCGGGTATATATCTAAAAAGAATTAAAAAATAAAATAAACAGAATTGCAAGCAGGGTCTTGAAGAGATCTATGCATTCCCATGTTCAACCCAAATGCCCATCAACAGATGACTGGATAAGCAAAATGTGTATGATATTATTCTAGTGCAGGTAGAGCCCAGCACTGAGAGAGTCTCCGCCACATCCCCCTACTGATCTGGAAGTGAAGGCCCAAGGGATATGAAGGAAGCAGGGTGCTGGTTTGAAAGAGCGAGTGCTTTGGGTGGGAGAAGCCAGGACTCATGAAGGAGGGACAGGAAGGGGCTATGACAGCCCTGCCCCATCTGTGGGAACCTGAGGGCCCAACTGGGGGCAAGCGCCCTCACCACCAGTAGCTCCCCAGATGTTGGGTCAGGATGCCTGGCCTCTGTGTCCAGAAGGGACTCTCCTATGGCCTTTGTCTTGATCTTTCTTTTTTTAAAAAAACATATTTTATTGATTTTTACAGAGAGGAAAGGAGAGAGATAGAGAGTTAGAAACATCGATGAGAGAGAAACATTGACCAGCTGCCCCTTGCACACCCCCCACTGGGGATGTGCCTGAAACCAAGGTACAAGCCCTTGGCCGGAATCGAACCTAGGACTCCCCTTAGTCCGAAAGCTGATGCTCTATCCACCAAGCCAAACCTGCCACAGCTTGATCTTTTTTAATAAATGGTGCTATCCCCGCAAAGGAGCCCAGACTAGACTCTCCTGTTGCCTCTTCTATCCTAAGCCCTTTTTTGTATTAGAGATCCCTGCTTTAATAGATGTACTCTCAAAATCACCTGGACTCGTTTTGAAACCTTTCCTGCAAGAAGTCAAGAACCCACACACTACCAGCCAGCTCTCGGTAGACCCACTTAGGGCCAGGTCCCCTTTCCAGTAACAGTGATGAGATTTTAAAAAGGAGTGGTCAGGGATGAAGGAAAAGAGAACTATCTGCCCAGCTGGTGTGGCTCATTGGTTGAGTATCGACCTAAGAACCAATTCACCGGCTGATTCCTGATCAAGGCACAGGCCCATGTTGCAGGCATGCAGGAAGCAGCCAATCAATAATGTTTCTCTCTATTAATGTTGCTATCTCTCTCCCTTCCTCTCTTTTCCTCTTTAAAGTTAAAAAAAAAGTTAATTGTAATTTGTAGAAAAAGTAAGCACTATACAAATACTTTTGCAAGTTATTAACTTGCCAGAAGCAAACTAGCAAGGTGATGTTTCTATCTCTCCTTCTCCCTTCCTGTCTAAAATCAATAAAAATATAGTTTTTAAAAAGAGTCAACACAGAACCAATTCCTGTGAATGATATACCGCTTTTCAAGTTAAGAAAAAACAATTGTCAAAACTTCTATTAGAAACAGGATCAGCCTAAACTTAAAAAGAGTTCTGTAAATTCAACTGCCACCTCCCAAGGTATTTTTTCCATTGATTTTTATAGAGAATAGAAGGGAGAGGGAGAGACAGAGAGAAACACTGATGTGAGAGAGACACGTCAATTGGTTGCATCCCGAATGTCCTTGACCAGGGTCAGGTGCCTGCAACCAAGGTAGGTGCCTCTGACTAGAATCAAACCCGGGACCCTTCAGACCGCAGGCCAAAGTTCTATCCACTGAGCAACCCAGCTAAGGCTAAGAAAGTATTTCTACTGATATACAGAAGCTAGCATTGTGATGCAAATTCTAAACAATGCTAATTTTCAGTCCAGTAGCCATCAGTTGGTAGTCATAATATCTGCTTTCCTGTTATCTTTGCAAACAGTTCTTCAGGACACAATGTTGTTTTAGGCCTAGTCCAAAGGTTATTTTGCTCTCTTCTAACATACCAAAGGTTTATTTTTTTAAATCTTTATTGTTGAAAGTATTACATATGTCGCCTTTCCTCCCCCCCCCTCCCCTGCCCTATTGACCAATTCTAGCCCACCTCCTCCCCACTCCAGGCCTTCACCACCCTACTATGTCCATGGGTTATGCATCTATGCATACATCATACCAAAGGTTTGAGGCATAAGAGGGACAAGGCAACTCCTTTGGGATAGCAGCTCCAAACTACATCTCTGGCTCCATTTTCAGGTAGCTCCATATGTATATCAGACGTCTTTGTGGCTAACAATTTAACTGCTGGAAGCTCAAGTATTAGGAAGCAGTATTCATTTATTCATCCATGCAACTAATATTTATTGTATGCCTTTATGTGCCAGTTACGAAGCCTCGCAGTAACAAAACAGCCAAGCCCAAAGAGTTTTAAGTCTAGTAAACACAATTATAGCCAGCCAGAACTTGATTCAAATCCCAGCTCCACTACTTAGCTAAAAGATTTTAGATAATTTCTTTCACAGCCCTCAGATTTCTAATCTGTAAAATAGAAAAAAAACCCACCTATTTCATGGGATTGTGTGATAATTAAACAACATATGGGGGTAGGTGAAGTTTAGCAGGCTCTGGCATATAGAAAGCATTAGAAAGAAAAATAACTTATTATTTAAAATATATATATATTTTTTATTTCAGAGAGGAAGAAAGAGGTAGAAACCTCAATGATGAGAGACAATCAATGATGGGCTGCCTCCTGCTCGCCTCTCACTGGGGATCAAGCCCGCAATCCAGGCATGTGCCCTGATGGGGAATGGAACTGTGACCTCCTGGTTCATAGGTTGACGCTCAACCACTGAGCCACGCCAGCTTGGTGAAAAATAACTTATTTTTCATTATTACTCAGGAAGTAATACAGCAGTTTAAAAAGGCTCCTTCCAAATCAGTGAAATGTTTCCTAGTGAAAAGCTAATAAACAGGATCTGAACAACGAAGGTATCACTCAGTATTTCTTGGAATGCTGATGCTCTATGAAGTTATCTCCACTTGGATGTCCTTGCTAGTTTGCTTCTGGCTCATTTCAAAACTGACCTCTTGATCATCTCCCCTCATGTATTTCTTATTATCTCATCCATCTCCATCACCAGCAACTCTATCCTTCAGGTGTTCAGGCCCCCAATCTCAGAGTTATCCTTGACTTCTTTCATCTTCTTATACCCCAAACTGAATGCATCAGGAAAACCTGTTTTCTCTACTTTCTAAGTAGATGCAGAACCAACAACTCCACTGCTACCACTCTGGTCCAAGTTACCTTTGCATAGCTCTCATCTTTTTTGCACTGTTATTTATTGCAATAGTCTCTTTAACTAATCTTCCTTCTTTCACCCTTGCCTCTTTTTCATTCTAATTCACTGTATAGTAGCCAGGTTGATCCTCTTAAAAGTTAAGTCACATCATGTCATACCTCTACTCAAAACCTCCAAAGATTTCATATTTCGTCCTGAGTAAAACTGAAGTTCTTACAATGGTCTGTAAGGCTCTATGTGACCTGGCTTGTGTTTCCTCTCTAACTGCAATATACGACTATTCCTTTTACTCTCACCACTGCAGCCACATCTCCCTCGTTGGAGTTCCGTGACCATACGAGGCACATATCTGCCCTATGTCTTTGTACCTGCTGTTTCCACAGCCTAGAACATTCTTCCTCCAGATATTCACACAGCTAATTCCCTTAGCTTCCTAATTTTTGCCTTTTCTGTAAGACCTTCCCTGTCCATATAATTGAAATTGCAAACTCCACAACACTTGACACCATATATATTACTGTTTGTTTTCTTATTTCGTCTAACTCTTCTGCCCACGCACTGCTGATTATAATGTAAATTCCAAAAGGGCAGACTTTATTATTTGTTCATTATTATATTCCCAGCACCTGGAACAGTGCTGGACACATTGTAGGAGCCCAATACATCTTTTTTTAAATAAATAAATGAGCCAGAAGCAAACTAGCAAGTCAGGGAAAAACTGCTTTAAGAATAAAGTAAACTAAATGAACGCTTTTATTACTTGTGGGTTAGACTGCAAACTTTAAATTCTTGTTTCTTAAATATCATAAGGAGTTACTAAAAATAAAAGCATAAAACATGTACAATTTAGGTTTTTTATTGCTAAATGACCAAATAAAAAAATTAAAGCTTTTTAAAAAGTAAATAAGATGCCAACATGTATTTATAGGAATACTTGTAGCTATTTTTACAAGTATAAATGAAATAAACAAACTTCTAATTTGTGAAGGGACTTGATGTGACATTTCACACTACTTTTGACTTCTGGCTCTTTCCACTGGGGCTAATTCAGCTTTCTTAAAACTAAGTTTACACTAAACAACCAACTATAAACATTTTACACTTACACAGTTGACTCTTGAACAAGGCGAGGGTTATGGGAGTTGACCCCTCTATGCAGTCAAAAAACCATATATAACTTTTGACTCCCCCAAAAACTTAACTACTAGTAGCCTACTATTGATGAGAACCCTTACAGATAACACACTGTCGATTAATATATTTTTTGTATGTAATATATATTACATACTATATTCTTATAATAAAACTAGAGGCCCAGTGCACAGATTTGTGCACCAGTGGAGTCCTTTGGTCTGGCCTGAGGGACCAGGCTGAAACCAGCTCTCCAACATTCCCCAAGGGGTCCTGGGTTGTGAGAGGGTGCAGGCCAGGCCAAGGGACCCCATTGGTGCACGACTGGGGAGGGACATGGAAGGTTGGCCAGTTGAGGAAGGACTGTGGGAGGGCTCCAGGGCATGTCTGGCCTGTCTCACTCAGTCCCAATCAGCCAGACCCCAGCAGCAAGCTAACCTGCCAGTTGGAGTGTCTGCCCCCTGGTGGTCAGTGCACATCATAGCAAGTAGTTGAGAGGCCTTCGCATATCATTAGCATATTACACTTTGATTGCTTGAATGGCTGACCAGATGACTGGACACTTAGCATATTAGGTTTTTAGGATAAGCAAGAGAAAGTAAAATTTTATTTAAAAATCAAAAGGCAAATAAAATACATTTTACAGATTTTATTGAAAAAATTCTGGGGGGAAAAAAGAAAAAATTATGTGTATAAGTGGACTCACAGTTCAAGTCATGTTGTTCAAGGGTCAACTTACTATCAGCACAACCATACAGTGCATTATTACAGGCCTTGTGTGATTTGTAGGTCAGGAATCAGAAGACTGAACTCCATTAGAAAACCTGGGATTTGACATAATTTGGAAAGTGGGAGGGTGAAGAGAAGTAAGATTATTCTAGGTCCTGGAAGGCATATCTAGGGCCAGCATAGATAGAAGACAGCAAAAAGACCCATCTAACTAAAGGGAGGGAATCATATTCTGAAATCACATTAGAGAGAGTCTAGAATGCTGAACAGAAGTTTTTAAACAGAAGCATACACTATCAAAGTATGTTTAATGAAGATTATCTAAGTAGTAGCATATCAAATTGAAGCAAAGAAAGACTAGAGACAGGAAAACGAGCCACAAAGTATTTGCAAGAGTTCAGCCACGGAATTAGATTGTGACAAGAATGGAGAGAAAAATATAACCAGAAAGACATTCAAGAGAAAATATTAGGGTAGGATTGGGAATTGATTCAATTCAAGAGTTAGGGAAAAGTCAAAACTAACATCATATCTTTTTTTTTTCTTATTTTAACATCATATCTTTGTATTTGGCTGGACAAGGATTCTAACAATAGCAAATGGTAAGACTGACCTAACTGAGCTATGTTGCATTTAAAATAGTGGAAAACAGCTCTAGCCAATTTGGCTCAGTGGATAGAGCATCAGCCTGCAGACTAAAGTTCCCGGAGTCGATGCCGGTCAAGGGCACATGCCTGAGTTGCAGGCTCAATCCCTAGTAGGGGGCATGCAGGAACATCATCATTGATGTTTCTATCCCTCTCTCCCTCTCCCTTTCTCTCTGAAATCAATAAAAATGTAAAGAAAAATAGTTTCTAAGGAAGGGCATAGTAAGAATTTTTTTGTTTTCCCAGTCACTAAACACTGAGTTCATGAAAGACACTACAGTGGAATAAAAATGGTCTTTAAGATGTACAGTCTAATAATTCACCTTCCCTTGAATCAAAAATGACCAATAAAATGCAGCTTAAGTGATATTATGGAATTTCCAATGCTGGTAATAAGAAGTCTTGCTCTTGCTGCTTCCACTTGGGTGTCTTGTATCACTCGTTAGTCACCATAAAAAGTCTAACACTATCCTGAGATCACCAAGCTGTGGGGAGCTCAAGCCATGAGGAGATGACCTAAAGAATGAGACACCATGTAGTGAAAGAGAGGCCCACAGATAGATAAAGACAAATACCATATGATCTGATTTATATATGGAATCTAATGAACAAAATAAACAGATGAACAAAACAGAAACAGAGGCGTGGACAGCTGTCAGAGGGGAGGGGGTTGGAGAACTGGATGAAAGAAGATGAAGGGATTAAGCAAAAGAACACACACACACACACACACATATCACATAGACTCAGACAACGGTGTGGTAATGGTCAGAAGGAAAGAGGGTGGGGCATAGGTGGAGATGGGCAAAGAGAGGCAAAATGGGGACAGGATGCTTGGGGCAATGGGCATGCAATGCAATATGCAGGTGGTCTTTTATTGAATTGTACACTTGAAATCTGTAACCCAATAAACTCAACAACAACAAAAAAAAAAAAAGAAAGAAAGAAAGAGAGGGGCCCAGGAGCACCATGGCACTGGACATGTGAATGAAGTAGCCATCTTAGAAATGGATCCACCAGCCCTGACAGGTTTGGCTCAGTGTATAGAGCATCAGCCTACGGACTGAAGGGTCCCAAGTTCGATTCCGGTCAAGGGCATGTACCTTGGTTGTGGGCACATCCCCAGTGGGGAGTGTGCAGGGGGCAGCTGATCTATGTTTCTCTCTCATCGATATTTCTAACTCTCTATCCTTCTCCCTTCCTCTCTGTAAAAAATCAATAAAATATATATTTTTTAAAAAGATTTCTGCAGCTCTAGCACATGCCCATTCATCATGCTCTGGTCAATAAAATTAAAGTATCTTATATATAAAAAAAAAGAAATGGGTCCACCAGCTCAGCCCCCCCCCCCACCAATCCCCTACCCCCTGACTTCCCCAGTTGACACATGAGGATCAGAGATTCAGCAAAGCCCTTCCAAATTCCTGACCTACAAAATCACAAGCAAAATAAAATGGTTGCTTTAAGCCACTGTTTCAGGGTAGTTTGATATGCAGCAGTAGATTGGGGAGCAGCTTTCTTTTTTATCGCAGTAAGACCAGAGCCTAGCAGAGCGCCTAGCCTACAGCAGATTCATTTAAAGTGGCATGGTAAAGAGAAAACAAGATGGCGGCATAGGGTAGACACCGTATATGCAGCTGTGAACAACTATTTCAGAAAAACCACGAAAAGAACACACGGACACCACTCGCACCCACAGGAAGGCTGGCTGAGTGAAAATCCTACAACTAGAGAAGAGTCTGAGACTCAGAGGAGCAGCGGAAGCAAAGTACAGAGGTACGGAGGCGCGCGCACGGAGCTCGCGGAGAGGGCTGGCGCCGGAAGACACGGTTCTTTTCCAAAACGGAGAGAGCCACAAGTCCCAAGCGGCTCTGAACTCCAGTTCCAGGCGAGTTTCTGAGGTCCCACAGACACCCAGAGAAGGGGAACTGACTGGCACCGGGAGGAAATTCAAAGCGGATTTCTCTCAGCGTTGCTTGCAGCAATTACCGTGGGACACAGAGACCTGGTGTCTCTCAGCGCAGGGCTGAGAAGCGCAATAGCTATTTGCTCCGCCCCACCCGGCAAACTCCCCGAGGCCCCGCCCCTCCCAAGTGTGTCAGAGGCTTCTGCAGCAACACCTCCTTAAAGATACAGGAGCCAGCCTCACCCAGTGGCCAGAGAGGGACTAACCTAAACAAAACAGATTCACAAGGAACACACTCAGGGCAGATGCAGTGAGCATAAAAGCTCCACTGAAACAACTCTTGCCCCATAAGGGTGTCTCCAGCACAGAAATTCTCCCACTGTAGACACAGCTGACTCTCATAACCAAGTGGCTTAGAGGTTAATCCCTTGCAGTGATCGCCTAAATCAGAAAGGGAAGAAGCCAAAATGAGGAGATGAAACAGGTCACAAATGATAGAGATGGAGGAAAGAAAACGACAGGATATAGAGTTCAAAACCACGGTTATTAGGTTTTTCAAGAAAATGCTAGAGACTGCCGATAAATTTAATGAGACCCTCAAGGATATGATAAAGGACCAACTAGAAATG
>PVJC01017804.1:0-32053 GCA_004026665.1 Murina feae
TTTTTTTTTTTTTTGGCTGCATTATAAGAATGAACCATAATTTTTTGTAATCAAAATGCTACTAATGGACATTATGTTTCATGTAGTGTTTAGTGAAAACAATGCTGAATTCATGTCAAGTATGTCATTTCACATGTGTAGGGTCGATTTCTAGAAGTAGATTTGTTGGGATGGTTGTTATATGTATTGTATAATATGGATTAATATTAACAAATCACTATCCATGAAGGGCATACCAATTTATTGTATCATGCAGGTAATACCTTGCATTGATGGTGATGATGAGGATGATGATAATGATAGCCACCAGCACTTACTGGAAACTTATTATTTACCAGGCTCTTTGATGATTTATATTCATATGTCCTTAAGACTTCATTACAATAAGCGATATTATTGTTCCTTACAGGTGAGATGGGTATCATTATTCCTTCCTTACTTTAAAACTTTTTAAAAAAATATATTTTATTGATTTTTTTACAGAGAGGAAGGGAGAGGGTTGGAGAATTAGAAACATCAATGAGAAAGAAGCATCGATCAGCTGCCTCCTGCACACCTCCCCCTGGGGATGTGCCCGAAACCAAGGTATATGCCCTTGACGGGAATCGAACCTGGGACCTTTCAGTCCATAGGCTGACGCTCTATCCACTGAGCCAAACCAGCTGGGGCTATTTTAAAACTCTGACTTGCCTGGCCAAGTTGGCCAGCTACATGGTAACAGAAACTCATATTTTTGTTATTTTATTTTGACCAGTGCTTGAGCTGGAGAAAACATGGCTGAAAATAAACCAAGAGGAATAGTGTTGGAGGAATAGAGCTAATTGTCAGGTTTAACTGTAGTGCATTGATGATGAGGTTGCAGACCTACCCAACTTGTATTGATTGAACACAGATTCTGACTGTTCGTAAGGCTTCCTGGCAAGAGGTTGCCAAGCTGGCATGTACTGTGAGGAAGATTGATTTGGACCTCTGAATGCGGTTTCTCATCAGAACAAATTGTTTTCTTAGTCCCTGCATTAGAACACCTTTTCCAGTACAAACATTGTTAAAACTGGAGTTTTAAATCTAGAAACTCCAATGAGCAGTTTTAATAGAGCAAAATTAGCCTCCAGGTGACTCTGTTACTGCTCATTTCTTCAACAAAAGCAGTTGCAAATTTTGTTTTAATAGAACTTCTGTGGATGGAGAGGGAGTGACATACACTCCGATTTCATAACTAACGTGTCAGTCACCAGACATCAGTAAACTAACCTTTGAGCTTCCTATTTTGCATGACACACAGAGATAACTATACTAGTCATAGGGTGGTCATTTAATATTTAAACTGGAAGAACTGTTTCCTGTCTGTAAATTGACCATTTTCAAAGTGTTTTCTCATTATATTATTCACATTATTCTTAAAACAAATATGTAAAGTAGTATGCTAAATAGTTAAATCTCATAGAAGAGAAAATGGAAAATATTATGTGGATGAACTAAAACTAGTAGCTTAGCCCTAACCGGTTTGGCTCAGTGGATAGAGCATCGGCCTACGGACTGAAGGGTCCCAGGTTCAATTCAGGTCAAGGGCATGTACCTTGGTTGTGGGCACATCCTCAGTAGGGAGTGTGCAGGAGGCAGCTGATCGATATTTCTCTCTCATCGATATTTCTAACTCTCTATCCCTTTCCCCTCTCTGTAAAAAATAAAATATATTTTAAAAATAATAATAAAAATAAAACTAGTAGCTTAATGCAAAAAAAAAAAGTAATGAGACAGTGTGTGTAACACTTAGATCATTTTTTAAATTCCATAAATCTGCTATTTGTTAACTGATCAGGTATTTTATGGGTTTGATTTAGGTCTGTGTCATAGAAATAAAGTTGAAGCTATTTATTTAAAGGTATTTGAGCCTAGCCTGTGTTGCTGAGTGGTTGAGTGTTGTTGAATCATGAACCAGGAGATCACAGTTCGATTCCTTGTCTGGGCACATGCCAGGTTTGCAGGTTCAGTCCCCAGTAGGGGGTGTACAGAAGGTAACCAATGATTTTCTCTCATCACTGATGTTTCTATTTCTTTCTCCCTTCCTCTCTCTGAGATCAACGGAAACATTTTTTTAAAAGGTTAAAGGTATTTGAGGTGGCAATAATGGATATAAAGTATGGAATGAATTTTTTATTTCTGTATAACTAGTTTAAATAATGTCCTTGCTGATTATGAAATAATATCTAATAGCATGATTTTTCAAATGCAGTGCATACCTTGCACATAGTGAAATACAATTCTCTTTTATCACACAAATTTATGGTTTCATTAAAACAAAATTTAAAAATCCATATATTAATTAATATTAACATAGCATCATTATATATGTGTGTATTTATATATTTTGTCCATTAAGGCATTGCATTTGCATGTATGTATTACATCCCCAGAAAAATAATTCCAGGACTTTCCCTCCTGTATGTTTTCGTCTTGCTTCTTCATGGTCCGTGGTGCCCACTGAGGTTGTCAGTACAATGAAAGCTAACTGATGGGATGGAAGCAGATTGTTTTGCCATTTTTCTAGACCTTTTGAGTTGCACATCAAATCTGGGGCTGATTACTCCACACTTGTTCAACCTGCCTGTAAGTTTTAAAACATATTTCCCAGCTCTGTGGTCATCAATAATTTCAAATTTGCTAATGTGACCATGCTTCATCATCACAGTTAGAAACTAGATGGCTTTGGAGCATGGCCTAATACGGACCTGGAGTTTGCCTTCTTTTTGGCATTGTTCATAATCCTGAGAGCATCAGCCAGGACATTCACGTACACCCTGATGGGGGCACAGAAAGATGGCAGAAAGAGATGCTTATGTGTGTGTGTGTGTATTTATAGACACTTCAAAATATCTATAATTATGATTTTATTTTACTTACAGTTTTCCAAACAATTGCCACTTATAAAACTTGCACACATTCTATTGCAGTAATAAGTTACATAAGGCAAGACGGATCAGTATGAAGATAAGAGGCCTTTTTTGTTCTGTCTGAGTTTGGTGAAGTGACAGGGAAATAGAATTTGAATTTTGATGAGAAACTGAGTTTATCTGGTGCAGTTTTTTTTGTTGCCTTTGATTTCCTTACATTCAAATTTGAATGTAATAAATAAATTTCTAAAAATAAATATTTACGAACAATAAAGGAATAACTAAGTTATAGTCACTCCAAATGTAAAACATGTTTTTATCTCTACATCTACTCTACTAAGCAAATATCTTATAATGGGATGGAGTATTTGCAAATTTATGAATTAGTGTTATGATTACTGTTTAAGAATATTCACATCTTAGCTGAAGTGATCTTATGCCTTAATTATGAATATTAATATGTGCAATTATTGCTGTGCCCACCTCCTAGAAAGTTTGTGAAATCCTATCACTTGTGCAAATTAAGTGTAGAACATTTTAGTGATTGAATAGTGACAGTAATGAAAACAGCTCATTTTTTATCAGATAGAAGAATATTGTTGGTATTCATAATAGAATATGGGGATTTGTTAAAGTTATGAGATGATAGTGTAGTGATTTTAACAGAGTGGATAAGTAGAATCATCAAAGTTTTCTAACTCTGTATTTCTCTTTTGCTTCCTCTTGCAGAGTTAATAAGTGCTAATGTTGACCTGAGTTGAGTTAATCTTTATTTTTTCTAATTAAGAAGCAAAATTCCTGGAAAATAGGAAGTAAATAATGAAGAAAAGAAATAGAAAGGCATAGATAATCTACAAATGGGATAATTCACCCCCAAATGACTTGATATTGTTTTAAATAATTTCACTTATAAACTAAAACATAGACATTTGCAAATAGTTCCATTGCATTCACTTTTCTCCTTCTATGTTAGAAGGAAACAAAAGAACATTCTGAGAGTTCTCCATAAACTGAGTCAATTCAGTATTTTTGACTGAGGTGTGATAAAAATCACAAAAATAAAGCACTGTGTATAGAGCTGATCCCCCAGCATCACCTGGGACCTAATTATGAAGTAATGAAATAAAAGAAAACTCTAGTGTCATGATAAGACAGTGAGTTTTTCCTTTCTTGGGTTAACTCACAATTTCCTATATGATGCTCAGGATGTGTAGGTAAGGGAAGATTAGAATAAGTTGATAGGTGACTGTGTTTTCTTGAGGTTGAGCAGGGATGTCAAAGTCTATTGGGTTACCAAAAAAACGTTAATTAAGTTCATTTTAATAATAGGAATTGGAAAAGAGAGGTGATGGTGAAAAATCAGATGAGGAAAATGAAGAGAAAGAAGGAAGCAAGGAGAAAAGTAAGGAAGACGATGAGGAAGAAGATGATGCTGCAGAACAAGAGGAATATGATGAAGAAGATCAAGAAGAGGTAATGGTCTGTTTTTTCAGGTAACAAAGTAATTAAGGTTAAGAATTATCCAATAAGGAATCATATATATGGAATAGATTAAAGTGAATACCAAGCTGATGAGAACCAGGGACATACTTTTATCACTGGCATCAATTCTTTTATATCAAGAGAATTTTTATAGCATTGTTGGTATAATGATGCCAAATTGAATATAGGAGTTAAAAATAAAATGATAAACAACTTTGTAAGTGGAAGCCCACCAGTTAAGGAAATTGACATAAAACTTTACCAGTAAAACAGCAGTCCAGGGCTTAGTTGTGGAAGTCTGAGGGGGAAATCCTATACCACGAAGTGCATGTAGACACTAGAAAAACGTTTATAATCCAACCTCAGGTATCTGACTGAGTCAGGAGTCAGTGTTTTGGATTTTAGATTTCTAACTTTGAGAAACATGGTATGTTTCAAAATAAGCTGGAATCATTCCAGATATTTTTGAAAAGGGTAACTTTGTTGGTCATGCCTCGTTGGGACTTGTAGAGACCTCATGCAGTAACCCTAGGCTGAGACCTTCTCCTCTTTTCCAATGACCTTTGTCTTCATTTCAGCTTCTCATACCACACTGAGTCTTCACCTGAAACTCTTCCAACTATGAAATCTTTATTATTTGCTTTAATTATTTTGCATTAAATTTCATATTCTTTTGAAATTTGTATTTGTGTAAAAGGAGAGATTACGGATCTATTTTTACCTGTTTCCAGATAGCTAGCTAGCTGGGAACCTCATTTATGAAATAATTGACTTTCTTCATTAATTTAAAATTCTCCTTTATCAACTGTTAGATTCTCATCTACTTAGAGACATTTCTGGACTCTATTCCATTGTTCGTTTTCTGAGCCATCACTGTTCTAATGACTAAACACTTCTAATAATTTTAGGGTATGTTACCCTAGTTCAGGATTTTTCTAAGTATTGTTTGTTTATGCTTCCACATAAATTTTAACTCTATCAATTTTAAATTAAACATAATCACATTTGTCTCCAGTTTTCTTTCCAGATCATTCACTTTATTTCTGAACTGACATGGTTAAAACTACCAAATCCTCTGATCCTCTATCTCTACTTTATTGGTTCTCTGTCTTTATTTCCTTCCAGAGGAGCCCTTGCTCACCCTTCAACTTCTTTGTTGCTATTGCTCTTGTCCCTTGGTCTCCCAGCACATCCTCAAGACCAAAGCAAACTTGATCAATTACATTGTCTCCCTCCTTTTTCTTCCAAATCTGCCTGTTGAGCTTTTCCGAAGAATCATAAAAACTTATGTCCCTTGAAAAGAAAACAAAAAACGAAAGAAACAAAACACTAGTCCCATTTGGCTGGCTAACACATTTTGTTTCTCTTGTCAAGTCAGCTCTCCATTACAAGTATTTTAGGTCATATTTCTTCTTAATCCCTCTTCTTAACTACCTTTTCTTTCACTGTTAGCAGATATAGCATCCACCTTCATACAGAAAACAAAACTATCAAGGGAAAACTCTCTTTTATTTCATTTCCTCTGCTTTCAAACTATCTTCCTTCCTCCTTCTCTTTTTTATCATCAGAAAAAGAAATGTCCTTCATCCTGTTTAGGGCTAATTGGCCCGCCCTTTATTGAGACCTTACACCTTCTGTCATTTCCATATTTCAACCTCTCATCCATGCATGCCGTGCCTCCTCTATACATTGGCTTCAGGCTTCAGCCAGTTTCCAAATATTGTTGGATTACTTGGCACTAGAGAAGCCAAGCCAACTTCCTGGAAATGATAAGGGTCTTAGCCAGATACAGAAACTTATAGTATTTAGGAAAGACAAAATAAAGAAATATATACCTAAATAATACAAGTTACTTTTCTTGCATTATTTATATAAATTTATATATAAAATTCCACCATGGAGATACTAAATAAGATGATATCCAGGAGACTTTTCTTTTGGGAATAGTCCCTATTTCTTACTGTCATAATTCCTACTGTGGGCAGTAGAGATGTGGACATTAAAATTTTTTTTAATCTTTATTGTTCAGATTATTACAGTTGTTCCTCTTTTTCCCCTACCCATAGCTCCCCTCCACCTGGTTCCAACCCATCCCATGCCCTTACCCCCACCCTCCACTGTCCTCATCCATAGGTGTACGATTTTTGTCCAGTTTCTTCCCGCACTCTCCACACACCCTTCCCCTAAGAATTGTCAGTCCACTCCCTTTCTATGCCCCTGATTCTATTATATTCACCAGTTTATTCTGTTCATCATATTTTTTATTCACTTGATTTTTAGATTCACTTGTTGATAGATAAGTATTTTTTGTCATTTTGTTATGAATTTTTATCTTTATCTTTTTCTTCTTCTTCTTAAAGAATACTCTTCAGCATTTCATATAATCCTGGTTTGGTGGTGATGAACTCCTTTAGCTTTTTCTTATCTGTGAAGCTCTTCCTCTGACCTTCAACTCTAAATGATAGCTTTGCTGGTTAGAGTAATCTTGGTTGTAGATTCTTGCTATTCATCATTTTGAATATTTCTTGCCACTCACTTCTGTCCTGCATAGTTTCTGTTGAGAAGTCAGCTGACAGTTGTATGGGTTACTACCTTGTAGGTAACTGTTTTTCTCTTGCTGTTTTTAAGATTCTCTCTTTATCTTTGCCCTTGGCATTTCAATTATGGTGGGTCTTGGTGTGGTCCTCCTTGGATTCCTCTTGTTTGGGGTTCTCTGTGATTCTTGGACTTGTAAGTCTATTTCTTTCATCAGGTAGGGGAAGTTTTCTGTCATTATTTCTTTAAATAGGTTTTCAATATCTTGTTCTCTCTCTTCTTCTGGCACCCCTATAATTTGGATGTTGGTACGCTTGAAGTTGTCCCAGAGACTCCTTACACTATCATCATATTTTTGGATTCTTTTTTCTTTTTGCTTTTCTAGTTGGGTGCTTTTGCTTCTTCATATTTCAAATCTTTGACTTGATTCTTGCAATCCTCTAGTCTGCTGTTAGATCTCTATATATTATTCTTTATTTCAGTCAGTGTATGCTTAATTTCTAATTGGTCCTTTTTCATATCCTTGAGGGTCTCACTAAATTTCTCAGATGTTTCTAGAAGATTCTTGAGTAACCTTTATAACCATGATTTTGAACTCTATATCCAGTCATTTGCTTTCCTCCATTTCTTTCATTTGTGACATGTTTCTTTGTTTCCACATTTTGGCTGCCTCACTGTCTTGATAGAGTGGCTTTGTTTGCTAAATGTCCTATAGGGCCAGTGGCTCAGCCTTCCTAATCACCTGATGTGGACACTCTTGGTGCATCCCTTTTTGGGCTGTGTGCACAGTCTTTTTCTAGGTAAGCCTTGATTGCTATTGGTATCACTGGAAGGAACTGACTTCCAGGCCAATTGATTGTGAGGACCCGCTGTGCCTATAGTGGAAGAACAGCTATGCTGGAGACACCCTTATGGGGCAACACTTGTTTCAGTGGGGCTTTGGCGCTCACTGAGTCTTCCTCTTGAGTGTGTCCCTTATGGATGTGAAGAGTTGCAATCTGGTATGGTCTCACTCTGATCACTGGGTACACTGGCTCTTGGATCTCCAAGGAGGTGCAAAGTCAGCCACTACCTGAGGCCACCCAGCAAGAGCTACATAGACATCTGCAGATTCCTCCTCTTCATTTGGGGTTTGGAGGTGCCCAGATAAGGCCCAGCTGTGAAGCAATGCAGGCTGCTGTAGAGCCTTAGGCTTTCTTTTGGAAGCTCTGGGGCTCTTTGACCCAGCTGCAGTTTGTTAGGTTTTAGGTGGAGAGAGCACAGGCCATTCATATGTAAAAGCCTCTGCTCACAGCTTGGGTAGGGTTGTAAGTTGGGTGGAGCAGGGTCTCAGGGAATCACCAGGGTGGAGCAAACAGCAATGGCTGCCAGTCAGCCCTGCACGGGGGAGGTTCCCATGTCCTGCGTTCCACACTCCCATGCAGGAACAATGATCGCTGTAAGCACCTCTGAGAGAATGCTGCCCTAGCGTTCTGGCCCAATGCCAGACAGTCCAGTTTCTCCCAGTATGAGTCTGGGTCCCCAGAGTCTTGCCTGGAACTGGAATTCAGAGCAATCCGAAGTTTATATCTCCCGATTGAAAAAGAAAACAGCGCATCCAGTTGCCAGCCCCCTACCAGTCTCAAATGCGCTTTTCTCTTTCCCTGTAGTTGTAGAACTTCCATTCAGCCAGCCTTCTCATGGTTCTGGATGATATCCGTTTTGTCTTTTAGTTGTAGTTTTGATGTGGTTGTGCGAGGCAGCAAGTTCAGGTGTGTACTTGTGCCGCCATCTTGGTTCCTCTCTCCTGGACATTAATTTTTTATTGTGGCTGATTTCAATCATGTGCAAAAATCTAGTGACTTAAAATAACAGCCCAGCTTTAACAATGATCAATGTATTGCTGAAATTTCAGTCATTCACCCACCCAGTCTGTTCCTGTCCCTCCCACTTCAAAACCCATCTGCCTTGGATTATTATAAAGCAAATCCTAGGCATTGTATCATTTGATCCATAAATATCTCACTATGTACTCAAAAATAAGAACTCTTTAACAATGTTACATCATCAGTATTATTCCTAACGCATGTAATATAATTCCTTAACATCAAATGTTAAGCCATTGTTCAAATTTCTTAGATTGTCTCAAAAAATTGTTCCAATCAAAATCCAAATGCAGTCCATACATTGCAGCTGGTTATTAATTTTCTTAGATTTCTTTTAATCTTTACATTTTAAAAGTGTTATATAATATGGTCATGCAGCCTTTTTATATTCTGAAATAAAACCTTATTTTTTTTATTGTTCACAGTATCATAGATGTCTCCCATTTTCTCTCTTTTTGCCTCCTTCCACCCAACCATACTCCACTCCAGGCCTTCCCCATGCTATTGTCTGTTTCCATGGATTATGCATATATGTTTTTTGGTTAATGTCTTCCTCTCCCCTCATACACTCCCCAGCCTCCACTGAGATCTGTTATTCTGTTCCATTCATCCAAACCTCTGGAACTATTTTGTTCCTTAGTTTATTCTGTTCATTAGATTCCACATATAAGTGAGACCATGTGATATTTGGTTTTTTCTAACTAGCTTAGCATAATTGTCTCCAGGTCCATGCTGTCTCAAAAGATAAGAGCTCCTTCTTTTTTACAGCAGCATAGTATTCTATTGTGTAAATCTAACACAGGTTTGTTTGTTTTTTTATCCACTCATTTACTGATGGACACTTGCCTGTTTCCAAATCTTAGCTATTGTAACTAATGCTGATATGAACATAGGTGCATATATTTTTCTGATTGGTGTTTCAGGATTCTTAGGATATATTCCCAGAAGTGGGATCGTTGGTTCAAATGGCAGTTCCATTTTTAATTTTTTGAGGAACCGCTATACTGTATACCACAGTGGCTGTACCAGTCTGCATTCCCAACAGCATTGTACTAGGGTTTTTCTCCACATCCTCACCAGCACTTGTTTGTTGAGAATTTTTGAATTTTTGATAGAAAGCATAGAGTTATCTTAAAGTCACTTACATGGGCAATAATCTTAGCCATAAGCATTGGAATAGTCTGGGAGCTAATCCCTCTTGAGCTAATGAAAATTGAGCTGCCCTAGATGGAATGTATTATAGCATCCTCTAATTTTGATTTGGTTTCTTGAGGCCTTTTTTTTTTTATTTGATAGCAAGCAAAACTCCCTCTGCTTTTGCTCAGTTGTGCGTTGTGACTGAAAACTTTAGTTCTAGTGTAATCTAAGGTTAATGTAAAAATTGGCTGTTTCTTAAGAATCTGTATGTTTGTTTTAAATAAGTAAGTGCTCAGTGTTTTAGCTAACCATATATCATCCCTCTGAAGTATAATGGATTAAATGTGTCATCCTACTAAAGTGTAATAGGCATCCCTTCATGTTCTCTTAGCTAGTTGATGCCTGAGAATATAGGAGGTGGTGGTCTTGAAGAAAGCAGCACAGGTAGATGCGAATAAAAGCTAATGTGTTTTCTAAGCATGGCAGAGATTTCCTTTTAAGCCTGATGTATTTTATTACCTAAATTTGGTATTTGTATACTTAAAGGGACACCTACATATGTTTCTTAATAATAATGTTACTACTCATTCATTTTAATGTTTACTGAGGAATCTATCATTTCACTTAGGAAAATGACTACATTAATTCATACTTTGACAACGGAGATGATTTTATCGTAGACAGTGATGACAACATGGATGAAGCAACCTATTAGTATGAAGTTTCCCCAAAAATATTTCTATGATACAGCTTCTGAACATGGAGAGATTTTTTTCCTTATTTCTGATAAGGAATGAGTAAGTGTTTTTGTTTCTGTTTTGTTGACAATATTTGTTACCAAATATTCAGAACCGTTTTGAGTTTACACACTAGTTACTTTCCCAGTTAGTTTCAGACACTCTGCCATTCCTCAGCGTCTCTTTATCCCTCTTATATATTCAAGTGAAAATTTATTTTTGACATTATTTGGATTAGAATGTGCCTAAGGAGTTTTTGCATCTTTTAAATCTATATATTTGTACTTGAACAAATTATGCTTATTTAACTGCTTGTGGATCTTTCATAAAACTATTACTTGTTATCATAATGGATTTCTGTAACCTGAAAGTTGATTTAGTACTGCACATGGAGCACTTTAAAGACAAAGAAACTTGAAAATAATTTTACTTTTTACTTTTACATAGTATGTTCTATGCTACTATATGATGACTACATAAACCTTCCTGAGTTCTTAAAATTGCATATCAGATGAGAAGTTTGTGATAAAAAAATATACACAGAGAAAAATATCAGTAAGAGCTCTGTAAATTTTATAGCTTACATCTCAGCCAGTGCAAAGACTTGGGAAGAATATTAAAAATACTTGAATTTGGTAACTTCATACCACACATTATGTGAAATAATCATCATCTCACTGTAATAACTTTGATATTTCAAATAATTGGGCTTATGAAAAATTAGACAGACATTTAAATTTGTACTTTACAAAAGTGTGGGGTAAATTCTAGTCACATAAATCTCACTGCATGTGTGCAGCCTGTGAGGCATGATGACTTCTTATATTTGAAAGGACTTTATAGCCATCCAATTGGTTTATATAACAGTGCAGGATAAAATTCAGGTCACTTTGAAATTAAGATTAATCTTTTTTTGTCTTAATTAAAAATCAGCTCCCCTGACTTTTTATATTGGGAATGGGGGAGAATACCTAAAAACCTTAGCCTCTAAAGACTCAGAAATGCCAAAGCTTTTGAAGGGAACTTATATATTTCAAAAATTATATATTAGTATTACCTACCAAAAGAAATGTTTATTTTTCCCTTTTGGGAAGGTATCCCTCTAACTTGAGAACTGGAGTCCTGGACTCCATTTCTACCCTTACTATTAAATTCAACCTTGAAATTGTAAAGTTTCCTGTAAAAACTGCTTAAAGACCAACCAAAACTTACCATATGTACTCATTCTCTTGGTATCTAGAAATAATGTCTTCCTTACTTAAATGTGTCCCTCTAAAATGTGTCCCTCTAAAAAATTATAGCTGGTAAAGTGATTGAAATCAGTTTTGAGAAACAAATGTTTTCCTCACAAAATATATTGTAATCTGACTTTCCCATCTTGTATTCTGGTGGGGGAAATTTATATTGTCTTGTGCCCTTTTTTAAAATGGCTTTCTCAGGAAAAAAAAAATCACTTTTGATTATAATACTTTCTCAGATAATTCAAGATGGGTGAATTATTAGTTCAGTGTTTATGTTGTTCATCTGTGAAGTATTTCTTTAAAGATACTTATAAAAAATTTTAAAGATTTTAAATAGAAAACATGAGTAAGTCAACTTTAAAGCAGCAATTGATTGCACTTAGGAGTGGAAACCTCACTGAAAGTTTTAGTTAATGGGCAGTCATTAGGATTAACTAACATAGGTGTAGTATTCTCTCACTTCCGTTATCTTAACCTTAGTTTATAAAGCTTGTCTCGGTGCTTCTCTTTGTGGTCTTTATTGTACGTCTACAGATAGCTGCTTGAACAGGGCATGTACACCAAGATACAGGGATGCCTCTCCCCAGCTTTCATTTGTCTTCAACATTCCAGTCCTGCAGGTGGTAGGACAGCCCTTTGGGCGGGGTGTGCTTTGGGAAGCCGCAGTCATCTCCCCCGAGTGCATTGTCTATCTCTTTTGGAAAAGTCCAGAACAGGCAGAATGTCTGCAGTTTCCTTTGCCAACATGAACCTTGTTTTTATAGCTTAAAATCTCAGACTGTGAAGTTATTCCATAGGAAGGTAAAAAGTACTTGTGGGTGAGGTGTCTTTAAAATTGCTAACAAGCAATATTGTTTTGTTGCTTTCGTGCTTATTTTTCTGTATTTGTTTACATATTAAAATCATACAAAATTGTGTCCTGTTTTATTTTGAACCTACTTGAATATATTTGATAGAGAAAACTTATTAATATAGATTTTATCTGGTAAAATAACTGCATACTAAGCAGGGATGCCAGTATCAAATATTCTTGCACAAATCAACAGGAAACTCAAGGTAATTACAGTCATAACAAACCAAGAGATTTGACAGCCAGTGTAATATTAGTGTGTGATCCCTGGCATCTGAACAGTGCATAGGAAAGAATGCTAACAAATTCAGAGGATATTAACCATCCTTCCCCACTAACTCAAATGTAGTGTCTGTGGCTTGCCCCTTAATATGGGTAGAAGTTCTGGAGTTAGCAAAAACTTTTTTATAAAAAAAGGATGTAATTACAGTTTCAAAAGCAAGATGACAGTAAAAATGCTAAAAGGATTACATAAATTCCTCCATTAAATAAAAACCCCAAAGAACTTCAAATCTTTTGCTAATGTAATTTTTTTAAAAATTAAGAAGTTTGTTTCATAAAATTTACACCTAAGTAGAGCACATTATGACTGATCTACAACTTGCTAACAAGTTCTGAACCCTGCTTTATGAGGTTTTCTTCCATGAGATCCAAGATCCCACAAAAAACATTCATCTGAAATGTTTTTATTTCATGTACATCCTTTAACTAATTCAGTGAATTCTGTTTCAGTATAACAAGGGAGGAATTTGAATTAGTAAACCTTTGGCAATTTGATCTATCTTACATGGTGGTTTTGGGTGGTTTGATTTCAGAGAAAGGGAGAGGGAGAAACATGAGAGAATCACCGTTTGCCTGCCTCATGTACAACCCCTACTAGGGATTAAGGCTGCCACCCAGGCATGTGCGCTGACCTCCTGGTTCATGGGTTGACAACCACCAAGCCACACTGGCAGGATACATAGTGCACAGTGTCTTTTTATCAACTAATTTGAAAGAGAGAAAAGGTTTGCTTAATTCAATTAAATTCACCAGCTTCCATTTTAGTTTGAATAATAAAATAGAAACTTTATTTTTAAGATCTTTTTAAAATATGAAAAGGGGCAAAAAGTTTTAAAAACCAGTTTTACAAATGTACATACTAATAATGCTCTACAATTCCATTTTGCATTTGTATAAAATACATTATACCAAAAAAAGATTTATAGTTTGCATATATAATTAAATATTGCATTCAGATAGTTCTGTGATCTAACAGTGCAATATACACACTTAGAAGAAAAATACTAACTTCCTGAGCAACATTGT
Source organism: Murina feae (assembly GCA_004026665.1). NCBI lineage: Eukaryota > Metazoa > Chordata > Mammalia > Chiroptera > Vespertilionidae > Murina > Murina feae. The sequence goes on from PVJC01017804.1 coordinate 14,047, forward strand.
CATAATTGCAAATGATTCCTATCACAAAGCGCCATTTAAACACTTCCAGAATCTGCGCCTTAACCCTACAGCACTTGGACTGAATCTTTGCTTCGTATTTCTGAAACTCCAGCTGTATCCTTCATATTCCCAAGTAGGTAATTTTAGAAGTAGATACCTTTAAAAGGAACTAACGGTTAAGCAATGAACCATTATGGTTCACTGAAAGAACTCCTCAGGCCACTGAACAGCAAGTACGAGTCCAGAAAAAGAAAAAACTTCGGGAAACAAAAAGTCCTCTGGATAAGTTAATTTAACATTGCAGTCTTCTAATCCTTAGTGTGTCCAGCAGACTCTATCATCAAGTTTCCTTCAGCAGCTTCGTTAGTTCAAAACAACCTTAACCACTGGTACCAACTCTAACTGTCCTAGATTTTTCTTCACTTGTAACTCTAATTTTTTAAGTGAACCAAATGATTCACACACAGTTGTTACTAATGTGAAACCTCAAAGTAAATTCAAATAAGGGTTTCAACACAACTAAAATTCACAATTTCTCTTATTGTATTAAGTTTTACAAAGTGATCTGCATTTACTACAAATTTTGAGGTATGTTAGTACTTTCTGAAAGCTAAATTATTCTCTACTAAATGGTTAGGTATTTTTTTTCTTTTAAAAATGACATAGAATCTATAATTCTATATATAACAGAATTATAATTCAAATTATATTCAATTAAAAATATATAATTCAGGTATAATGTGTGCTTCAAGGAATAGGACACTAATAAATACACAGTACACCTCACTACTTTAAAAATAACTTATCCTGGGAATCAGATCTCTCTATCACAATTTCAAAGTATCACTGGAATCACTGACTTTCCTTAATTTCATCACTTTGATGTAAACAAAGTTCTTCAAAGGACATCTAGTCCATTCTACCTTAAAATATTGGTATTTTCTTCCCTAAAACTTGATTTTTCAGCAGGCTTCATAAATACAATGTAAACTGACCAAGTTAGCATTGAGCATAAATTACAAAGATCGAACTTCTCAAGATGCCCAAGGCACATTAAAATAATTTTTTACATTTTAAACTAAGAGTTACGCAAAGAATCAATTTGCTATAATTTCCACATTAACACTTTTTGGTCATCATCTAAGGTTCTCAAACATATGCAAAGGCTTTATTATTTCACATCCTTGTCCTGTCTTTTTACACTTTGCTGCTGAAGATACATGAAATCCCATTTACCACTTAGTGAATATTCACACCACTCTGCATCGAGATTAGAGTTTGAAATACAAAGTAGTCAAACAGCTGAAACATTAAAATTAGGAAATAATGCCCAGAAAATGAGGTGATACTATAGATCTTAAGGTACATAGTTTATTATACATGAAACAGGCAATCCAGATCCCACCAACTCTTGCTTCTAATGAATCATTTCAGCTACATTTTTAAAAACACATACTTTAAAAAACTATGAAATCAGTATGCAAATGTTTGTCTGGCAGATCCATAGCAGACTTTAAAAAGTGGCCCCGTATACTTTTGGCTTGTTCCTCAATTTCATGCTATAATTCAGGGGGAGAAAAAGATGTAAGTTGAACATTTTCTCTTTGAAAGTTTAAGGTTTCAATAAATAAAGCAATGTGTCTGTTATTGCCAATGCCAAAGGTATCTTTACTCCTGCTTTTGCTTAAACAGACATCAGAGGCAGACAGTGAAAACTTGTTTTGACCCCATTAATTTGTGCTTGATAGTGAAAGTGGAGGAAATTTATACAGCCTATGTAATGAATCCCACTGGACCATCTGAAATAATGCCTTTTAATTCAAAAAATATTAACTTACATATTTTATAAGGCATTAAATGTAATTAAGGCATGTTACCATATGTAACACAGCAACATCTTATCACAGTATGTAGGAAGTTACTTTCTAAATGATGCTAACCTGTACATGTATAACACTTTTTCAAAGAATTGCAGAAGTGCTTGCGAATATCAGAGGCCAGTATAATGACTTAAAAATCAAAATCGGAGGCACAACTCTTTTTAAGAGACAAAGATCACTTTAGGTTTTTTACCTAATCCAGTGTTCTAGTGATCAACTGGCAACTCCTCAACCATAACACATTATTTTAGGGCTTAAAAATATTTAATTTCTACCTTAGCCTCTATTACAGACATCACACATTGCTTTCCTACTTCTGTGTCTACTTACGTCTTCATAGCATATGTCCCATACTTGTTTTCAAAGGTTTTAAAATAGAGTAATAAGTATGTGCTATCATAAATAATTTTAGAATCAAACTTTTGCAACTAAATATTTGATGGCTCACAGTAGTAAATTTTCTTCAGTTGCAGATAATCTGGTGCTATCATTATCCTACTTAATAAACATTAATAACCTTAGTAAATATTTGAATAAAATTTAAACATAACTGGTCTTGAATAAGAAAAAATGATGTTTTCCAAGTTAAGAACTTCCTGGACACATAAAATACATTTTTGCTTTAAACATTGATACAACGTATAAATTTACTGTTCTCAATGTCAACAACCAACTACTGCAGGAATTTTATATTCAATTCATTTGTAAATAGCTCAAAAAAATCCCTGAAAAACAAAAGCATCTTCAATCTTCCTAATTTCTGCTTTTGAAGTGGTTATTGAATAACTGATTCACCACATTCCAGATGAACCCGTGACCATAAACACTGCAATTACAAGCTAACTGCTATGTTTTGTGTTGAGCATCAGGAGACTGAGGATTGTGACTATGCAGTTTATGATCATCTTGTTGGCCAAATGGTATTCCTTTAGTTGGAGCAATTCCATTTTCCATTTCCCTCTGCTGCGATGGGGGTGTGAATCCTGAATGCAAATGTGTAGAATCCACTGTTGAATGGTGACTAACATCCACTTTAGCTAAAATTTCATAATAGAGCAAATAAAATACCGGCGTTATTATACCCACTATCAGCATTATCACTACAGCTGCCCACCACCCTATTCCCCAGTCTGCTCCATAATAAGGATCCTTACGTTGACTATTTTTGTTATCAGGTTCAAAACGTATCTGTTGTGCTGTTAAGGCAGACACCACCTCGTTGAGGTTTTCTCTTTTGGTGTCTGTACATTTTACTAATTGTTCTATGTCTCGGTCTACTTCTTTTAAAAAGCTCCCAGCTGACTCATTGGAAGAAAGAGAATCATTAAGTGCCAAAATTTCCTGTTGCTCTGGAACGTATTCAACAGATGAAGGACGTGAAGCCTGTCTTCCTTTTGGAGGATAAAGTGTTTCAGTCAATGAACTAAACTTTTTCACTGGAATTTTGACAGACCGAAGGGCAAAAAAGTCTTGATCGCTGATAAGATTGTTGACCCTCTTGATATCTGCTACCTGTTAAAACAAAACATTCAATTGAATTTTAAATCAAAATAGAGGTAGCAATAATCACTCGCCTCACTTATTTTTGGAGGGGAGAAAGAGAGTTGCTTAATTATTAGTAGCATTAAGTTATACGTAAGAGAGATTGTATTTCATTTGTGGATAACAGTTCTACACCACTTATGATCAGTCTTAGGAAATCAATTAACTTTTTACTAGCTCCCATGTTTAACAGCCCTAATGTCAGCTATTTAAGTAGATTCTAGCATATATGTCTGAAATGCAGATGAATGATCTCAACTAGAGATATATATTTGTGGTTTACCAGCAAAAAGGCAACAAGAGTAGGATGGATTCACTAGAAAGACAGCAGTAAAAGGTAACATAGGAAAGACCCCTAAGGAATGCCAGCATTTGAGGGGTATGTTGAGTAAGAAAAATCCACAAAGGAGATTAAGAGTGACCAGGAAAGTTAATAGATGAAGGTGGTTATTAAAAGCATGGACTATCTGGGTTTGAATGACTGCTCTGACACTTTCCAGCTGTTTGACAAGGTGTTTAACCTCTCTGAAATCCAGTTTCCACAATGTAAAATGACAGTGATACTTATATGGTACTACTTACCATATAAGGTTGTTGTAAAGATTAATCAATTAAAGAACATTTAGAAAAGTGACATATAGTATGTAAATATCAGCTGTTCTTAAATATCAGTAACAGGAAAATCAGAAACCTGCAGTATCCAGGTCAAACTAAGAATGGTTAGGAGGGAGTGGTAAACTGGATCAATGGCAGATTACTGACCAAGTCCAATGGAATCTGAGAGTTTCTTGTGGGAAAAATCATCCTCCTTAAAGTGTATGTGTGGAAAGAAGGAGAGAGGATTGAAGAGTAAAGAGGAGATGAGAGACAGTAAAGGGTCTTGTCATTTTACTACCTCAAGATTGTTTTTTTCTTAAAGCAAATGATTCCTCAACAACCAACAAAACAGAAAGACAACTAACCAAATGGGAGATGTTATTTGCAAACAATAGCTCTGACAAGGGGATAATATCCAAAATATACAAAGAACTTATACAACTCACCACCTGTCAGCTATGAAAGTGTGTACACATTTTTTTGGGAGGGGGGGGGACATCCTGTATGTATTTCTATTTCAGGTAACTATAACAGGTAATCATAAAATGTTTTCAAGTATAGCAATAATTTACATTATGAAAGATTTTGGGGATGAGGATGACAATATTGAGAAAAAAAGTGATATGAAATTTCATACTTATAAAAAAGCATATGTATCTATATTTTACATGAGTAATTTCATGTAGCAAATCCTAAATCAGTATTTCGAATTCTATATATACATTTAAAAACTATTCTAACAGTCTTATTTTTAAAGTAGTGGCCCAGTGCACAAAATCCATGCTCTGAGGGGTGTCCCTCAACCTGGCCTGCACCCTCTCCAATCTAGGACCCCTTGGGGGATGTCTGACTGCTGGCAGTCGGATATGCCTCTCTCAATCTGGGACCACTGGATCCTAACCGCTCACCTGCCTGCTTGATCGCTCCTAACCACTCTGCCTGCCCCCCAGCCTGATCACCAACTGCCCTCCCTTCCTGGCCTGATCACCCCTAATCACTTCTGCCCCGGCCCCACCACCATGGCTTTGTCCAGAAGGTCTCCCGGTCTAATTAGCGTATTACCCTTTTATTAGTATAGAAGATACCAATACTGACTTTATAGAAATGATATCTTTATAACTATTTAAAGTTATTAGAAGTATTTAAGAAGTTCACTTTAAAATGTATGAGGTACTGGGGGGGTGGGCGTGGCTGGGAAGAGGTCTGTGGGGGATAAAGGAGACATAGTACTTTAAACAATAAAGAATTTAAATTAAAAATAAATAAAATGTACGAGGTACATACATTTCAAAATTCTATTGGACATATGAGAACAAAAAGTTTGAAAACCAATGTTCTAAACAGTTTCCATATCAGTGTGTTTACATGAAAACAGGTTCCATGCTAAGGATGCAAGATTGAAATGAGACAGATATAAAATGGCTTTAAACAGTTTAGGATTTACTAAAATAAGAAATACACCTTTCCTTTATTAATCCCACTTTTGGAAATCTATTCTACAGAAATAAAAGTACCTCAATTTAAAGATATAGTTGTAAAGATATTCACAGCACAATAGAGAACTCAGGGAAAATTCTGACTACCCATGAGTATGAGAATGGCTTAATAATTATGGTACATCCATATAAAATAACAAGTTATATCCATATAAGGGAATATCCATGACAAACTAAGACATGAAAAAGGCAAAAGCAACTTGCAGAGTAACAGGCACGGTATAAACCAATTTTGAAAACAAAAACCACCCATCTCCTAAGAATTTTATATGTATGTATTCTTAAAAGCAGAAAAAAGGTATGAAAAAATACACAAGTGTGCTATCTCAGGAAATTGGGACAAGGAAAAATTTCCTTATATGATTTTTACATTCTCTTACTACTTGGATAAGGAGAAAAAGATAACTTATTTGGGTGTTATTCAATACTGAAAATTGAAGCATGTATTTAGGAATAACAAGAAATTCAAGTATTCACTTATAAATTTAAAAAGTTAACATCCACCAGCAGGAGACCGATTTCTATGGAAAGAAAAGGGGAGGGGGAGCAAAATAAAAAGGCATAGATTTTACTTCAATTTGTGTTATGAACAAACAATTTACTTTGGACTGCATTGTGCAAAATCAAATTAAAACTTACCGTACAACAGTACTGGAGGGCTATTGCATTTAAAGTATCTCCCTCCTGTATATCTTTTGTTAATACTATAATGTCATCTAGTCTATCTCTTGATGTACTTCTTCGGATTTTCTCTCTTCCTCTGGATCGAAGCTCATATACTTCAGCATCCTCCTCCAACACGTCACTCTCTGTACAATTTCCAAATGTATGTACTTGACCACTGGAAAGAATTCCTGGAAGAGGAAAACTACGATTCTGATGCCTCCCCGCCATAATGTCAAAACCTGGTGTGGGGGAAGAAAGCAGAGAAAACTTTAAAATATAGCTGATCCATTTGACTGGTTTTACATGAGTTATACACTCAGGACACTTTGGGTTTTTGTTTTGTTTTGTTTTGTTTTAAAGATTTTAGTTATTTTAAAATTTAGGTTCAAGTTTTATACCTGACTGAGTACAGTGAATATATCTGGCAGTGGAGACGATGGGATGAAGAGGTAATCCATTCTTTAGACCATATATCACAAAACATGTAAGGTGATTATATTTTCTTTCTTTTTTAAAAAAGATATGTTTTTATTGATTTTTCAGAGAGAAAGCAAGGAGTAAAGAGATAGAAAATATGCCCTGACCGGGAATCAAACCAGTGACCACATGGTTCATGGGCTGATGTGCAACCACTGAGCCACACTGGCCTGGCTAACAAGGACAAATTGCTATAATCATTTTTTAAGTAAAAAAATTAAGTTCCCCTTATCTTGAGTATGAGAATAAAATGAGGTAACTACTTTTATATGATCTTAAAAACAAGTTAAAAAACCCTAATATATATATAGATATAGATATATATACTGGTTCTTGCATGGGGTGTGTATGTGTGTGTGTGTGTGTGTGTGTGTGTTTACCTCAGCCCAGCCTGCACCCTCTCCAATCCGGGACCCCTTGAGGGATGTCCGACTGCCCATTTAGGCCTGATCCCTAAACAGGCAGTCGGCCATCCCTCTCACAATCCAGGACTGCTGGCGCCCAACAGCTCGTCTGCCTGCCTGAACAATACCAGAATAAGGTAATTCCACATTCCCAGTTTTAGCTTTAGAAGAACTGCTACATTTAATACCCTGGTGAAGGCTAATCAGCACGCATAGAACATGGAGAAGGAGCATTGAGAGGAGAAAGAAACCACACGTCATAAAAGCCAAGGCAAAATGATGTGAACTAAAGACTTAGTTCACTGGTGAATATTATTAACAAGTACCAAATGAAAATGAGAAAAAAGAAATCAGAAAATACAAACTCCAAAAGTCTGTGAAGTTTGGATGACAATTAAATTATACTTTCTATGTAGGCACACACTTACAAATTTTTTGGAACAATTTCATATAATGGAACCCAACCCCTGAAAACCATTTTCTGACCCTGCTCTATGGCAACATAATGCTTTAAAAACTCAAAGGTTTCCAGTCTGATAACACAGATAATAGTTATATATTAAGTAGATTACTTCACCTGTTCCTCCAGGTGCTACATTATTTATTACCAATCATTAACTAGGACTCTTGACAGCCACCAAACTAAAGAAAGCTCCCCATGTTTTGAAGCAATTTTGAAGGCCTGATCAATTATTTCAAGGAATTTGAACAAGTGATTCATTTTGTTTAGCACCATAATAAATGAAGGATGCTTTAATATTCAAAAAAAGCTGAAAGAACATCTCACTTTCATCTTAACTTTTATTTCTACTTATTTAATCAAGTATTTTCTATCCTATGTCTTTAATCTAGAGAATGCCTGTGAATCCTGTGATTCACAGGCACATTTTATACGTATGAATATTTTTCTAGGCAAAGTATTGATTTTTGGATTCTCAAAAAGTGTCCGTGACTTTAAGAAATTAATAACCACTTAATACACCACAGCTTAAACATGTCTACACGGTCCCTGTTATGCCACCCGTTAGAATTTTTCTACCTCCTACTTTGTTTTTTGAACCCCACACTGGCTTAGAACATACAGCTAAAAGTCACTGAGCAATGCCCAAAAGCCATCCAATATATCCTATGTAATAAAAAGGTAATTTGCAAATTGACCAGTAGCTATTAAAGAGCTAGATGCAGGAGCTGACCCCCTGATGGTCAACACAAGCTGGGCTGAAGGCTGGCCAGTGCAGAGCAGTGGTGGGACCCTTTCCCACTCTGCGACAGCACTAAGGAAGTCCGACTGCAGCTTAGGCCCACTCTGGGTGGGGGGGCAGGGTGTCAGACCTAAGCTGCAGTCAGACACCCCCAAGGGCTCTCAGACTGCTAAATGGTGCAGGCTGGGCTGAGAGGACCCCCCCCCCCTTCACCCCTCCCAAGTGCACCAATGTCGTGCACTGGGCCTCTAGTTTTAGATGTTTATATGAACCTCTGCCCAGGACATATTGTTAAGGAGTATTTGAAGGCTGGACTTCATCTTCGAACTCCCCCTGGCAATGAGGCGCAGGCAGCAGCAGACCACACGCTGGTGTGCTGTTTGTGAATCATCAGAACTGCCGGGAGGAGCTGGACTTCGGTGGGGCAGCCACGGAGAGGTCAGCAGGTACACAGCCCTCGGTCCTCCGACTCACTTCCCTTGTCACCGGTCTACACTCTCCTGGGCACGAATCTCCGCTCCAGGCGACGGAACCCAGCAGGTTACAAGCAGGCACAGCACCGCCGCGGGCTTCGTGGGGCCGGCCTGCAGGTGACCACGGCTGGGACACCTCCGTCCCGTGCCACGGCTGCGACGGGGAGCCGGGGGCCCGGCACCGGGGAGCTCAGCACCGGGACAGCAGCACCCACTCCGGGTCCAAAAACGAAGCTTCCCTCCCTCCCCGGCCCACCAGTCCAGCTGTTCCTTCCGATGCCTCAGCCCCAGGGTTCCATGGAACACACCATGGCACACACCAGGACAGCTGGGCGAAGTGGGCAGGATGCCGTCGGCGAGGATGCAATACGGGCGCCAAGCAGCGGAAGAACTAGGGTGCGGGGGGCGGAGACGGCGCCGACCCGGGAGGCGGGCACCGGAAACCCTTCCCGGGGCCTCCGTCTCCCCAACAACGTGCCCAGGGGCTTTGCTGGGGTTGGGCCCCCACTCTACCTCGAGTCCCCTCCAGCCGCCCCCGCCACAGCCGCGGCCAGCGGGCCCGCGTCGCCTCCGGGGAGGAAGCGGCGGGAGCCCAACCCCGCCGCGCGGGACGGAGCCACTCCCCATCCCTCGCCGCCATCTTTACCTGCCCCGTTAGCAAGGGGGACGCCACGAGGAGCCGGCACCCGAGTCCGCCGCCGCCTTCCGGGACAAGTTCATGGCCGAACCCCCGTCTTTGGCTGCTACCGTTTTCCTCTTAGGCCGCCGCCGCCAAGGCCAAAGTCTCCGCCTTCCCGGCCTTGCGCCGCCGCCACGTCCGCAAACCTGCCGTGCGTCATCGCGTCCAGTGGGCGGAGGCGGGAGGGGTGGGGAGGCGGAGGGCGGGGGCGGGGGCGTAGCAGCCAGCACCGAACCCGGTCTCCAACTGCAGTTCCGGCGCGCATGCGCAGGGACTCCGCCCACCCCGCCCCGCCCCGGCTGCAGGCCCCGCCCCGGCGCAGGCTCCGCCCCGGTGCAGGCTCCGCCCCGCCCACTCCTGCTGCAGGCCCGCCCCGGCTGCAGGCTCCGCCCCGCCCGCCCCGGCTGCAGGCTCCGCGGCCGGGTCCTCAGCTAACGGGGTTCCCCGGCGGCCGCGGCGGCGCCCTTGTCCTTCGTCTGCACAGCGCGGACCACACTGTCGGGAAAGCGCGGAGGGAGGCGGCGCTGGGGATGTTCCGAGGGCTGCTGTGCGGCTCTCGCTGCGCTGCATCTGGAGGTTTCGCAGGGTGGGGATGGACGCGCACAGTCACAGTATTGCCGCCTGTGCGTGATGAAATTGTCCTCCGCTTATTCCCCTTCATGCTGAAGCCTCTAGACCTCTGCAGAAGAGGCGAAGCGCTGGAGAAAAACCCTTTGGGCGGCGGGAGATGAGTATTTCAGCCTTGGTGTTCACAGGTAAAGAAAGTGAGCCACCTAGAGCCAGGCCCTGGGAAATGTTTCCCTCTAGCCTGGTTCTCAGGCGTCCTATACTCAATGAGACAAAGCCACCCACAAGACAAATTGTTAACTTATTTTGTTTTGAAAAATAACTGAAAGTCATTGGTGGTTACAGTTGAGGTGTATGAGATAATAACGAACAGATCAGTTTGTTCAAAGACTTCATACGTGATTTTCCTCATGACTTTACTAAATGAGTATTTGAATTTAGGTGAAGAAGCGTAAAGCAACCCTAACTGGTTTGGCTCAGTGGACAGAGCCTCGGACTGCGGACTGAAGGGTCCCAGGTTCAATTCCGTCAAGGGCATGCACCTTGGTTGCGGGCATATCCCAGGAGGGGGTGTGCAGGAGGCAGCTCAGCTGATCGATGTTTCAAACTCTCTATCCCTCTCCCCCTCTCTGTAAAAAAATCAATAAAATATTATTTTTAAAAAATAAAAAGATGTGTAAAGCAGCCATTTCAACCCGTGTATGTGCTGCAAGGATTATTAAACATGCAACACTTGACTGTTTAGTCTGGGCCACTGATTTTTTTTCCTTTAGATCGTCAAATTAAAAAAATGACAACAGCTAACACAGCAATAGCATCAGGTGTCAATGCCCTGTCTTGAACCATGAATACAGAATGTCCCCCCAAAATAATATACACACTTTAACAGCTGGTAGCTCAATTTTGAAAATAAAAAGTATTTAGTAAACACTGCTTTCATAATTATTCAAAGTGTGTGTATACATTTTGGGGGACATATATGTCATAGAGTTGCATTATGGTCACATGCATAATTAGGATGTATCTGATTGGTTAAATCTAGGTACCAGAAACTCTCATATACAAGTATAGGCACCTGATTTTTTAAAAAGTCACTTTGGAGCACAAAGGGTTAGTAATTCCCTGTGTTTTATAAATCAATTAAAATTATGCCTATTTTTTTGTCAGATGAGCAAAAACATGTTTTTGGTATGCTGCAGAATTTTAACAATTAGTATATGTGTGCCATGAGATGAAAAAGGTTGAAAATCGCTGGTGTAAAGCGTTTTAATGATGGGCCGAAGGTCTCCCAGTGCTGACATTGCAGACTTTTACTTTGACGACCATATGACAATATACATTTTAGATGCAAAGAGGCAATGTGCAGGGTGTAGAGCACTTCTTTTCAAAATGTCTGAATACAGCATTTATGCATCATGAAGCCTTTGAAGTTTTGTTTTAAATTATTTCTAAAGTGCATGTTTTTTGTTTTCTGGGAAGTGTCTCAGTAAAAGTTAGGAATTCGGTATTCAATATTTTTTCTTTTCTTTGAGGGAATAGGCACTGTGCTCCACAATGCGACAAAAAGAAACTGCAGGAGAGGAAGATTTAATTTTTTTTAAGTTTGTCAGAGCTGTTCTGTGCGCCCTTGCCCTTGTGACACCCCTGTCTGTAACCATTTATCACTGCGACATTTTCTCATCAGCAGACAAAGGATATATTCCCTACTTGGTGTGTACAGCTTCAGCTGCTCAGTCTTCATGAATGTGAATGTGAATACAACCTTCTTTCTGCATATAGGTTACTTTTCCTATTTTCATGTCAATAGCCAGTGGAACCCTTGTGAGAGCCCTAGTGACAGCATTTCAAGCACTTCTGCAGGACTGCAGCTCATTGTGGGTTTTTTTTTTAATAAATACTTTCTCAATGATATCTGCATGCTCTTGAATTGTTATTTATATTTCACAAAGATGCAGTTATTGAACTTTTTACCAAAAAGCAACAATAGAGTTATATTTTATTATTAAAATATACAAAGGAGGCAGTTAACCATGAATTGTTGGCCAAGTTCCAAAAAGCTGGCCAGTAGGAACAATACTTTGTCTTGGAGGAAAAGGACATGTCCCCAGTGCTTAGCAAAGCCAAAAAGCTTTTCATTTTTTTTGAGATCTCATCTGACACAATTTTCATTAAAAGGCTGTAGATGAATATTTATTTTCTAAGAATGTGTGTTTCTGTCACTGTCTTTAGGTTTTCAGATTTGCTCCAGAATAATAATTGCATTATAAAGAGAGTGTAAATTCACACAGCTGGTTAGGAGTGACACTTGGCAATATGTATGATAGTTAAAAACGCAATTGACTGAACTATTGCTAAGTAATTACCTTGGATTCACATACAGATATATAAGGATATGATTCAACACCTAGGTTTAGGAAATTTCACTATCATTATAGCCAAAAATCTGCAAATATTCTAAATGTTCATCAGTAGCAGACTGAAAATTCTTGTACATTTAAATAATGTAATATTATACTTTTGTTCAAATCAATGAAGTTGATCTGTATTTTCTGATTTATTCATTCATTTACCTAACAATTTCTTGTTGGGGGAAAAGTATATGTGAGACCTCTGTTCTGGACATTGGGGTACACTGCTTAAAAAGAGAAAGTTTCCTTATACATGGGACTTCCATGAATAGGCACACGGGAAGATCTTCAAAATGAGTTTTAAAGAGAAAAAAGTTAGTTGCCGTATAGGAGGTATGATGTTATTTCTATACAATAAAATTTTAAGTGTACACCCACACATACATATATCTGTGCAGGAGAATGCATTTTATTTTTCTTTCTGGAAAATTACTAAAGGAATTTTTAACTGGTTGAAAAGGACTAGATGTGGCAGGGGAATAGGCAGGAGACTTCCTTTTCTTCTTACAACCTCTCTATATAAGTTGTATTTTTATTACCACACGTTTTTTTTAAAAAAAACAAAACAACTATTTTATTGGTTTTTGTTTTTTTTTTAACAGAGAGGAAGGGAGAGGGACAGAGAGTTAGAAACATCGATGAGAGAGAAACATCGATCAGCTGGTTCCTGCACACTCCCCACTGGGTTTGTGCCTGCAACCAAGGTACATGACCTTGACTGGAATCAAACCTCGGACCCTTGAGTCTGCAGGCCAACACTCTATCCACTGAGCCAAACCAACCAGGCCACATGCTTTTATTATTAAAAAATATTAGGACTGGAGAGAAACCAAGATGGTGGCATAGGTAAACACCTGAACTCGCTGCCTCACACAACCACAATCAAAGCTACAACTAAAAGACAAAATGGATATCATCCAGAACCACGAAAAGGCTGGCTGAGTGGAAGTTTGACAACTAGAGGGAAAGAGGAAAGCGCATGGAGACTGGTAGAAGGTACAGAGGTGTGGAAGAGCAGAGGTGCGGAGGTATGGAGGTGCACAGGATGGGCTGTCAACTGAGTACACTGGTCTTTTTTGATCAGGAGCTCCTAATTGTTCTGAACTCTAGTTCTGGGTGCGACTCTGGGAACCCAGACTCATATGGGGAGAAACTGGCCTGTCTGTCATGGAGCCAGAACACTGTCTCTTAGAGGTGCTGCAGCGATCATTGTTCCTGCAATGGTTCGCAGGACACAGAGACCTAGGGACCTACCCGGGGCAGGGCTGATGGGCAACCATTGCTGTTTGCACCGGCCTGTGATTCCCTGAGACCCCACCCAATTTACAACCCCACCCAAACTGTGAGCAGAGGCTTTTGCATACCAATGGCCTGGCCTTTTGCAATCTAAAACCTAATAAACTGCTGCTGGGTCAAAGAACCCCGAGCTTCCAAAAGAAGGCCTAAGGCTCATCAGCAGACTGCATTGCTTCACAGCTAGCCTCATCTGGGCACCTCCAAACCCCAAACAAAGAGGAGGAATCTGCAGATGTCTATGTAGCTCCTGCTGGGTGGCCTCAGGTAGTGGGTGACTTTGCACCTCTTTGGAGATCCAAGAGCCAGTGTCAGAGCGAGACCATACCAGATTACAACTCTTCACATCCATAAGGGACACATTCAAGGGGCAGACTTAGTGAGCACCAAAGCCCCACTGAAGCAAATCCTGCCCCATCAGGGTGTCTCCAGCATAGCAGTTCTCTCATTGTAAACACAACTGGTCCTCACAGCCAATTGGTCTGGAGGTCAATTCCTCCCAGTAATACCAACAGCAATTAAGGCTTAACTATAACAAGACTGTGCACCCAGCCCAAAAAGGGAGGCACCAAGAGTGTCCACCTCAGGTAATTGGGGAGCCTGAGCCACTGGGCCCTATAGACACCTAGCACACAAAGCCACTCTACCAACACAGGGAAGCAGCCAAAATACAGAGACAAAGAAACATGTCACAAATGAAAGAAATGGAGGAAAGCAAATGACTGGATATAGAGTTCAAAATCATGGTTATAAGGTTACTCAAGAATCTTCTAGAAACATCTGAGAAATTTAGTGAGACCCTCAAGGATATGAAAAAGGACCAATCAGAAATTAAGCATACACCAACTGAAATAAAGAATAATATACAGAGATCCAACAGCAGACTGGAGGATCCCAAGAATCAAGTCAAAGATTTGAAATACGAAGAAGCAAAAACCACCCAACCAGAAAAGCAAAAAGAAAAAAGAATCCCAAAATATGAAGATAGTATAAGGAGCCTCTGAGACAACTTCAAGTGTATCAACATCTGAATTATGGAGGTGCCAGAAGAAGAGAGAGCAAGATATTGAAAATCTATTTGAAGAAATAATGACAGAAAACTTCCCCTACCTGATGAAAGAAATAGACTTACAAGTCCAAGAATCACAGAGAACCCCAAACAAGAGGAATCCAAGGAGGACCACACCAAGACACATCATAATTAAAATGCCAATGGCAAAAGATAAAGAGAGAATCTTAAAAACAGCAAGAGAAAAACAGTTAGTTACCTACAAGTGAGTACCCATATGACTGTCAGCTGACTTCTCAACAGAAACTATGCAGGCCAGAAGGCAGTGGCAAGAAATATTCAAAATGACGAATAGCAAGAACCTACAACCAAGATTACTCTAACCAGCAAAGCTATCATTTAGAATTGGAGGTCAGATAAAGAGCTTCACAGATAAGAAAAAACTAAAGTAATTCATCACCACCAAACCAGTATTATATGAAATGCTGAAGGGTATTTTTTAAGAAGAGGAAGAAGAAAAAGGTAAAGATAAAAATTATGAACAACAAAGTGACAACAAATACTTATCTATCAACGAGTGAATCTAAGAATCAAGTGAATAAAAAATATGATGAACAGAATAAACTGTTGAATATAATAGAATCAGAGGCATAGAAAGGGAGTGGACTGACAATTCTCGGGGGTAAGGAAGTGTAGGGGCTGCGGGAAGAGACTGGACAAAAATCAAACACCTATGGATGTGGTCAATGAGGGGAGGTAAGGGCAGGGGGTGAGGTGGGAACCAGGTGGAGGGGAGCTATAGGTGGGGAAAAAGAGGAACAACTGTAATAATCTGAACAACAAAGACTTACTTAAAAAAATATTAGGACTGACCATATTTTATCATTGAATAAGTGGACTTGTACCCACAGTTAACAAATAATCAACCATCAATCTCTTAATCATTCCTGCGTCAGTTTGTACTTTGTATTCAAGTAGTGAGTGCCTGGAGAAAAGAACAGATCAAGAGCCTTGGAAATAAAAAATGAAAGACTAACAGAACATTGAATTCTTTTTATATTTCTTCTTGATTTCCCTCTGCCAGATTTCTTTCATTCCTTTCCTTTTATTTTGATCTTCTTATATCCTTTTATCAGTCTTTCTCTCTAATTCTATTTTCTAGCAGCAAAACTGGAAAAGATTGTTATACACTAAGGAAATACTTGAATGAATTTAAAACTGGATTATGGGATGAAACCTTAAAAAATTTCCCTCATCTTTGACCTTCAAACAAACTATATGCAGAGAAAATTACTGTGATTCTTCTCTAGAAATCTTGAAGAAAAAAACCCCAACGGATTACATGACTTACATATGCTCTGCTAGAGGTGACCTGCCTAATTGCTGTTCACTCTGTGATTTTAAAGTATAGTGATTATCCAACAACGTAAACTGATGAACAAAAATAGATCCAGAGTCAGAGAAGCATGGAACAGACCATCAAACCTCAGAGGGAAGGCAGGGGAGGGGGGCAGTTAAGAGATCAACCGAAGGACTTGTATGCATGCATATAAGCATAACCAATGGACACAGACACTAGGGGGTTGGTGAGGGCATATGCTGGGGGGTGGGTGTGGCCGGGAAGCAGTCAAATGGGGGGGGGCGGGGAGGAAGGAGATATGTGTAATACTTAATAACTTGAAGTAATAAAGGATTTATAAAAAGTAAAGCATAGTGATTATCATAATCACCATTCTGCAATAATGTGGATAAGAGTCAAGAATACTTTAGGCATCCAGAATTGCTTATAAATGCTAGGAAGTCATTCAAGAATATTAAATAAGACTTGACAATGATCATCTTAATGTTTCCATCTGCATAGACATTACTAGATAAAAAGTAGATTCACAAATACTATCCTTAAATTCTTTAGCTAGGTAGTGCATACAGAAAGAAATGGTTACATGATTATAATTATAGTAGACTGTGACTTGAAATGCTTTGTTTCCCATGATCTTTACAATCACTATTGCCACATAAGTAAATTGGTGCGGGTGAATACCCTATAACCTATAAACTGCTGGCTGTTGTGTTTACTCCTCCAAAAATCGAAGGTGGTCAGACAGAATTTAAATAACTGTTTAACCAAAGGAAAACATGAGGGATGACCCAGTATATGGAATTGGATGAGGGCAGAAGGTGATTATCCAGAAGTAGAGTGCAAGTCAAAATAGAGTCTAGAGAGCAGGCATCCAGTTAAATTTCTTAGGTGTTTGGTATTGTGTTAATGGAGTTGGGAAGATTAGGGGATGGGGAAGCATAAAGGAAGAGCGAAGGGCAATAGCATCTTCTCATTCTACTCTGGGTCTTTCCAGGTAGTTACAGACCACTGTGGCAAGTCACATCTTAAACAACTGTTTCTGAAAAACTAAGTAAGAAGTTCAAAAGCAAAGCTTCATGCCCATATAAAGAATCCTAGAACTGTGGGGTATATATATCTACAGTGAAGATACTGCTGAATATACCAAGACATAAACTACAACTATTCATTCCACAAATATTACTTAAGTGCCTTCTGTATTTCAGGCTCTGTTTTAAGCATTGGGTATATGTGCTGAACAAACAGGCCCAAATCCTTGCTCTCATGGAGTTTATGTTCTTGTGGTAGAAGAGAGAGAAAAACAAACAAATAAATAAAGGAAATATTGATATGTCACATGTGATAAATGGAGGAAAAGTAAGTAGAGAAGGGGGTTGGAGGGTTTTGGGTAGGAGGACTTGGCATTTGCAATAGGGCTGGTAAGGAAAGACCTGTTTTAAAAAGTGATAGACTAGCATAGGCCTGAAGAAAGTAAGCTTGTGAGCCATGCTGGTACCTGGGAGAACTTGTCAGACAGAAGGAACAACCAAGTGGCTTGCCAGCCCAGTCCCTGAGAGGAATTGTGCCTAGTGAGTATTGGCGGAACAGCAGGCAGGTCAGTGTGGCTGGAGTGGTTTATGCAAGGGAGCAGAGCAGTAAGGAAGTGAGGTTAGAGGGAGCTAAATTGTAGGCTATTGCCAATACTTGGGCTTTTACATGGAGTAAGATGGGAAACCAAGGGAGGATTGTGAACAGAGTAGGATATTATTATCCACTTTTTAAAAGGATCACTTAGAGGGGCTTAGGTAGAAGCAGGGAGATCAGTTTGGAGGCTCTTGCAGTAACTCAGGCAAGAGGGAGGTGGGCTTGAGTCAGAGAGAAGATCAAATGTCAAATTGATTGGAATTACAAATATTTATTTTAAAAATATTTTTTTTAAAGCAAACAAATTCATGAGGTTGTTTGATTTTGGGTT
>PVJC01017805.1:0-32069 GCA_004026665.1 Murina feae
CTGTTTTCCAAATTCACAAGCAATTTTTAGTTCTCATTATTCTTGATTCTACTACATTTGACCTTTTGCAAAACTCCTTTCTCATATTGATCTTTAATATCTCAGTTTTCTACCTCCTTTTTGATAGTTCTTTTTCTCATCTTTGTCATTTCCACTTTGTGGATACTTTGCAAAGGTGTTTTTCTCCTCCCTCTCCCCCTTGCATCCTTTGATTTCCTTCCAGCTCTAATACTATGGCCTTTCTGCTAAACATTTCTCAGCAGGTGAGGTTATTCTCTCTCGTTTCTGGGTCATTTCCTGTGTTATTGTTCCTTCCCAAAAGGATAACACCTTATACTAATGTCTACTTATTTTTCAAAGTTCAGTACATTGGGGCATCTTTCCTTATGGAGCTGGGTACCTCTCCCGTGTATTATAGGGCATCCTGTGCTTCCTTTCACAAGAGCCCTTATGTTATAGCATCTATTATATGCTGCAGTGGGTTTCAGTGCCGGAGGCCCCTCAGTGGCATCAGTATCACCTGGGAATTTGCTATAAGTGCAGATTATCAAGCCTCAGAGTGATTGGACTGAGTTAGAAACTAGGGTGTGGTTTCATTTATGCTGTGTTTTCACCACCTCTCCAGGCGATTCTGATCCAGGCCAACTTTATAAGAACCACTGGGACGTTGCATTGGCCTGTTTTCCCCTTGATTGTTCTACTAGATTGTGGCCTGCTGAGACACGATGGTGGCATCATTTCCATTGTGATGTCATTAGTATCCAGTGCAGAGACAGCGTTTTTATGAGCTCCAATTTCAGTTCTCTGACTGTTCTCTATGTAATTTGCATGGGGAGCCAAGAGTCATTTCAAAGTCAGCATCTGTGTGGGAAAGCTGACACCTAGTACCCCTCAGCAGCACTATCCTCCAAAACAACTGCACACATCTGGCTCTACTCCCCTTGCTGACAAAAACAAACAAACAAACAAACAAACAAACAAAAACTCTCCCACCTCTCCATGAGTCATGGAGAAGCCTTAGTAATCACCTTTCTTTGAAGAATAGCTTCATTTATTCTGAATATACAGCTAAAACATATCCACTATACAAAATCTGAAAAATTCAGTTACACACACAAAATAATTAACACCTGCGTGATATTTCTGTCTATCATTAACCTGCTCTCATCTTCCTTTAGTTAACTGAGGGTCCCACCAACGCCTTTTGACTGCCTCTACCCTTGCAGTGCTGGTCTTTTATTAACTTCTATCACCTATTGCCGTAGCCTTCTATGCCAAATTAATTTTTCTAAAGTATAATTCTGAGTAAAGTGCTAAAAAGTCCACAAGACCCTCCGATGCCTTCCAAATGAGACCACAGCCTGGAGTACACAGGGACTCCTAAGGCTCTAGGAGGGACTGCCTCCCATTATCACAGCATGTCCCTTGTTTTCTAACCTTTTGAATCTTGCCACTTTCCTGTCCCAGCATTCCTTCTCACCAGTGATTTTACTTAAATTTCCATTTCAATTTTGTTAAAATTGCAAACTTCTTACCTTCACCACCACTCCACTCCTTATCCCTTTCTCTATTGTGTTTTTTATTTAGTTGTGATAGCCATCGAACAGACCATCTATTTCATTTGTTCAACTTGATAATTGACTGTAATATAAAGTTCATTAAGACAATGATTTTTGCCTGTTTTTTGTTCATTACCATATCCCTAAAACTTGAAACAGTGCTGGATACATAAAAGACACTCAAAATGTATTTGAAATATTGACTGGCACATGAATGAACAAATGAATAAATAATGAATATCTCCTGTGAAAATTCAGCAAGTCCTCAAGGAAGTCAGAGCTCTTACTCTTTCTGGGGAAGGTGAACTCTCTGTTCTCTGAAGTCTATAAAACCATTATTTGTACTCATGACATGTACTATATACTGAATTGAGTTATAATTATATGTTGCCCTTCCCGTTGAGGAATATGCAAATTCCTTAAAGGCAGATATCAATTATCTTTGTATCTTTTGTAGTTCTTAATGCATTGGCAGGTAATAAACAGCTCCAAAAGTAATTAAATTATTGTCAAAAGAAAAGAAAAATTATTACCAAAAGCAAAAAGGGGGTCACCTGTGAGGACATTTTACCGTTTTTCCTGTTGCTAAAATTGAATGTACATATTTTCTTAAGAATAACTGTTCCCAAAGAAATCACTATGTGAACATTTCACATCTCTACAGGTTATTAATGCTGCACTTGCTTTGGCTGCAAGACCCAAAAGTCAAGTGGTCAAAAAAACGATGGAAATGTACAAGTGCACATGGGAGAATCATATCCACGTCCTCACAGAAGCTGTAGATGACATTACAAGCATTGATGACTTCCTTGCTGTATCTGGTATGTTTTTGATTTTTTAATTTATACATTTGCTCTAGTCAATTTTCTGAACGAGAAAAACACTGCTCTAATTAATTTTATGCAATATAACGAGACATTCTTATTGCCAAGTGCTGCTACGTATGATCTATTCTTAGTAGTAAGTCTCATGCCTTGTGATCCTAAAAGGAACTTCAATGCTTGAGCAAAGCATAATTAAAAATAGTAAGTGGAAATCTTAGGCATATCCTGTTTGTTTGTTTTTTTCAAATAAATCTTCAGTTTCTCTTCTTTAAAATATTGGTATGACTTGATTTCCCTGCATTTCTTTTCCAACCAAAATATTTCTACACTCAGAAAAAAAAAAGTATATATTGTGATGTGATACACAATATGTACTTCAATTACCAGTGTATATGTTTGAATAATGGTGATGTAAAGGGTCAAATAAACAAGCCTAAACTCCTGACTACATCAGGAACAGAGAGGCCTGAGAGTCCAGGCCAAGCCCAGGGGGTTGACGATTCTCACCACAGGCTTGTGGAATTGATTTCATAAAGCCCTGTCCTCAGATTTGACTATACTGTTCTAATAGCAAAGAACTAAAGGATTTTTATTTCTTTTCATTCTCATAAAAATTAAGCTTCTCCTTAAAATAAATTATAAATTTATTTGAGAGAGAAAGAGATTTCCTTGAAATGTGATACCATGCTTTTTATAAGGCAAATTTTTATGAATTTCTAACATCATTTTATCTTTTAAAAGTTTTCCAATGTATCTTGTCTAACTTGTTAAACTCATCACTTTTACTTGTGTGTGTATATATTCATCCTGAAAGTAGTTCCAGAAACCTAGTGTGTTTTCAAGATTCCATAATGAAAAGAAAATGTGTGTTAATTATTTTAAAAGTGGCTTTATTTCCGTAGGATGAAAAACTTTGCATATAATAGAAAATGTATGGGGGGAAATATTAACATCCCTTGTTCCCACTATTCAGAAATAACAACCACTGATAATCTGATTTATGTCCATCTATCATACATATATATGTACATATATATGTAAAATTACTTGCCTTTTTACACGTCATATTTGGCTGAATTTTCCCACATTAGTATATCACATCAAAAGTCATTCATTTTTTTGTCCTTTTGTTAACATTTAGATAAACTGAAATTGTATTATTATGAACATGCTATGTTAAGCATAGAATTTGCAATGTGAATCTATTCAAGGTCTTATATAGAGCAGTCTTTTGCAACTGAGTTGTACCATGCTAGGTTCTTTTTTTCAGGTAGTTCTTTTGGTTACAATGAAAGGAACCTGCTGATGCTACTTGGTGTAAAGGCACTTTTATTGGCCTGCTGACGGCACAACAGGGAGACCCTCCTGAACACACAATAACAGGAACCATAATTGGCCAGGTCTTGCATAAGTAGAATGGCCAGGGTCTGAGTTACTCCTTGGGTCCATAGAGCAGGAACCCATGTTTTGCTTTTTAGTGCTAAAAGGATTCACCTGAGCTAGCATTCTTCTTAGTGTGCTACTTTCCATAAACAGCTTCCATGTTTCACAATATTTTGCCTGCATGTAACAGAAAATGCATATGAAAGTTGCTTAAAGAATAAAAACCTTCCTTTTTTGTAAATAGATGTTTAAGGTAGTTGATTCTAGACTAAATAGCCCTAGAATAACACAAAACTTGGATATGAAGAGTCCCATTATGTGGGGGGAGTATCTTATCACTAATATTATTTAAAATTTCTTGTACAGATTAGTAATAAGAAATGAATTAATATGTAGTTGTTTCATTATTGTTTTTAAATTCTTGACAGAGATGCACACCATTATTTTCTATACTGGGGTGGACTGTTTCTACTTTGCTGTTCTTTTGGATGCTCTAGTTGGTGGTGATTTAAGGTTATTAATGACCTATGTAGGCATCTCTATTCTATTGAGCTCCCCTCATGGTTGAATCTCAAAGCATTATACCTCAGAGTATTACACAATCTCCCTAAAACAGGAAGAAAAGTGGATTGTTGGCTTGAACTTGTCAAGAAGGAAATCGTTCCCAGATGCCTTCCATAAGACTTCCTCATACTTGTTTTTGATTCGTCCTGTACCTTCTCCTGGACCAATCACTAGCAAAAGCATATGTGACTCGCACGATGGACTTAGAGGGCTGATATATGGTTAATCCACATGACTGGGGACTGGAGAGAGTGGTATCCTAATTTGTAGCATTTGCTGATTTCTGTGGCATAAATACTCCCACATTGGCAATTATCAAGCTACCAATGTGAGGTAATTGAACTCTGAATTGGGAAGAAGTACATAAAACAACTCTTGTGAGCTGGTATAAACAGATTCTAGCAGACCACTGGGCTTATACCAGTCATCATTCAGCCTTCCTGACTAGTCACTTACTATACAAACAGCACCAAGTTTTTATCTGCAGAAAAAAAGGAAAAAATGGCTGTTGACTAAATAACAAAATATGTTTGTACCAAACACTGAGTGTCATCCACTGCTTTAACAGATTTCTGTGACTTCATTAACTTACCTCGTATTTAGCATGAGCCCCAGTGGTGTTTGTTGTTACATCATAGCTTTTCAGCATCTGTTCCTTCAGATGATGGCATCTTCCCTCAAAATCTTCCCAATCAAATAAATATGAAAGAATATAGTTGGGTCCAAATATCTTTTTTAGTTCTAAGGCCTGATCCTCAGGACCAGGCTAGAAGTCCTAAGTTTAAGACTATAGGGCAACCAATGGATGGGTTACCTTTTTTCACTTGGCTAGTTATAGTTCAAATTTCTGTGATGGGGACCGCCACAACCTGGTAGCTTTTGTGAGCCTCAGATTTTCTTAGAAAATGTTGCCAATGTGATCAGCAGTGAATGACTTTTATCACATGTTGTTTGTATTCACAGACATCTGGTTCTGCAATTTGCCAGGTAGAACAACAAACAAGTTAGTTCATAGAGCATCTAAATTGTGAATTACCTAGAAAAAGATTGTGTTTTCAAATTTTATAAACATTTTGTCTTTTTCATGGGCTTTCTTTCAGTAGATAGAAATACTCCATTCTGTTTTTACATATAAGTAAAGAATAAAGATCTTGAAAAGACTTCTATTTCTCCTGAGTCAGTTATAAAAATTTGTGTATTCTCAGAACACCAGCTGTCCACATTAAAATATCGACCAAAATGACAGCTTAAAACTAGTGAGAAAGTAATTCTTAGACTTCATTATTTCATTGTCATTAGAAAAGATAGAGATCACATTGATAAAATGTTTACCTTCTAATAATGTTTTAGATTGTCCAATATTGACTAGAGGCTCTTGAAATAGGGTACTTTTGATACCAATTGTCTTTTATTTATCTATTTCAATTCCAAATATAGAAATATCATTGATGATTTTAAAATTGTATGTTTATCTATAATCACCAAATTTCTCATGATACACAATCAAAATGCCAGCATTCAGAAGCCATTTGGGGATTTTTTTTGTTCTCTGCTATATGTAGAAAACTCCAAATCCTCCTATGTAATAAAAGGGTAATATGCAAATTGACCCTAACAGCAGAACCACGGAATGACTGGTCACTATGACACATACTGACCACCAGGGGTAGATGCTCAATGCAGGAGTTGTCCCTGGTGGTCAGTGCACTCCCACAGGGGGAGCTCTGCTCAGCCACAAGCCAGGCTGCCAGCTGCCAGTACAGAGGTAGTGGTGGAAGCCTCTCCTGCTTCCTCAGCAGCACTAAGATGCACGACTGCAGCTTAAGCCTGCTCCTCGCTGGCAAGTGGACATCCCCCAAAGGCTCCTGGGCTGCCAGAGTGATGTCTGACTGCCAGCTTAGGCCTGATCGCCCGGGGAGCGGCCTAAGTCAGCAGATGGACATTACCTGAGGGGTCCCAGACTGCGAGAGTGCACAGGCCGGGCTAAGGGACCCTCCCAAGTGCACAAATTTTTGTGCACTGGGCCCCTAGTACCAGTATAAGAGCAAACAGTTATTTCTTGAAAATAATAAGGAATATAGCCACTTGACCAATTTATTATATATTTTTAAACTTTATATGTAAAATTATAATGAAAGAGTAAATATATACCTACTTGCAAAAGCAAAGAGATGTTTGGTAAACTCTTCTCTGACATTCAGTTGTGCAAGAGGCTTTTTATGGTTTTGTGTTACTTATGTCAGTGTCATTCCACCAGTAATTAGAAAAAATTCTTCAAAAGACATTGGTCCCCAAACTTTGTGTTCCATCACTGATGATGGAGATCCCCACATCATTCACTATGCTTTTCATCACTCTCTGAAAATGCATGTAACAAAACACCTGTCAGAAAATCTCTAGTCTGAAGATTCTTTGACCACATCAGAGCCTATCTTCTGCCCAGACAGAAGATGTATCTATGTGATGAGATTTCAGAGGCTCTGTCTTTTCAGCCTGCCCTGCTGCCTGAAGTCTCCACCATTAGTAATGCATTTGGGAATATAAAAGCATTTCATACCTCTGTTTAAGACACAAATTGGAAGAGGTAACATAGTAACACATGCATCGGCTTTTTGAACGATTGCATTAGTTGACTCATGGTGAACAATAATCTCACATAACTGACTTTAGAAGAAGTGAACTTGGATAGAGGAGAGAATGATCTGGACCGTAAGAACTATGGAACAGTTGCTAAGAAGCAATGAAATGTGAGGGTTGGTGAATATTTGCCCTTTTAAAAAACTTTATTCCTTCCTTCATTAATTAAAAGGTGTTGCGTAATTATAAGTGCTGAACACTATGAATGGTGTTGGTGATTTAACAATGAGTAAAAGTTACTAGAAGAGATAACTTGCAAGAGAGCTGTGAGAATGGGGATTTTTGGAGAGAGGAGATCACAGGATGAATGGAAAATGCCACTGGCATAGTTTGGAATTTTCTAAAAGAGAGATCGCCCATTTATTGATTAGAATTAGCACTGTTGTTCCCTTATTGAAAAGGGTGTTTTCACTTTAAAGATACCACCATATTGATTCTCGGTGAATATTGGAGGATGCTTGAGGATCTTTATTCCATGTCCTAAATTTGTCTTTTTGTCCACTTTCCTTTATATCCACTGCTATTATTTCAGGTCAATGCATTCTCTCTTACTTGAATTGCCATATAATCTTTCTAATTGAACCTCCTGCTTCCAGAATTTTTCTTGAAGGCTTTCAATAGGTAATTTATAAGATTAATTTGTGAATTTATGTATTATGCTTTCATTAACTGTCTTCAGCCTGAAATTAATATTTTTTAAAATCTTCAAATTATGACAAATAACTTCAATCACTAATTTTCACAGTGTACTATGACCTTGACTTAGTGACACAAAGATAACTGATACTGTCATCAAAAATTCACTAACAAAAGCCTCTGTGTTCATGACATTGTAGTGAACATGATCTTTGGATTCACAGTTATATGTAAGTCATTTAAAAAAGGAAAATAAAAATCAATAGATTTTCAATTTTTTTCTACCTTAGTACCACATAAACACATAATAGTATTAGAAAGATTAAATTTTTAAATTAATTGCACACATGCTGAGTACTATTACATCCCAACATAATGTTTATGGAACAGGTGTTGGGATAAAAGATGACTAATACAGTATATATCTATGCAAAGAAAAATTGTATAGTATAATTATAACTAATTATTATCATGCATTGATTTATATATCTCTTCAACATACACCTACTTGAAATGTTAGTTGATTAAAGGCATCAAGGCATGAAGTGTTTCAATAGTCAGATGCATACTTGTAAAGTGGAGATTTGAAATAATATTCTGCAATAATAAATTGTTATAAGTGTATTGAATATCAACTAGAGGCAAGTCAGCATGGTGGGAAATGGGGGAGGATGTAAAGAGGAAAAGGCATGATGCTTGCTGGCAGAGAACCCGTAATCGAGTGTGTATAAAGCAGTTTCCAAAGAATTATAATAGCCATGCGAGCAACATGCTGTGCAAGGAATGCTGCTGGAATGTCAGGTGTTGAGGGAAGCATAATGGTTAAAGTAGATGGTGGCTGAACTGAATTGCTGAATTGAACCTTGAACAAATTGGAATGGCATCACAGAAAGATGAAGCATGTGAGAGTGCCCTGTGTTTGAGAGACAGCTAGTTGGCCACTACTTCAGGAGCAGAGGGTACATCTGGGTTGGTACTGGGCTCAAACGTCAACAGGTGCCATAATACAAAGTCTTGAACATTTGTAAGAGAATGTAAATTTTGACGAGAAGTGTCATAGAGTGCTGAAAACCATTCTGATAGAGGTAGATTGTGTAGTGCTCAGGAATGCTTTAATTGCTCTAGGAAGTGAAGATAAAGTAAACTCAATATAAAGCAGGTGTTCCCTCACTTTCTCAACCCCACCTCCAAGAAACTAAGACATAAGATTAGCACATCCAAGATGTGACACTAGGAAGGTGAGGGAGAGCCAGTTTGATGACTTAAACCTAGCTCAGGCTGAGTAACCCAGTTGTCCGTTGACCAAGAAAAGAAGCTCTTCATCAGGAAAGTCCAGTGAGGACCTGCAGCCAGGATCTTCTGAGCCATTGGTTCCATTGCAGAGACAGACAGTCTCCTGGTCGTAAGGTCGTTGTCTGCCTTCTCTGTGATTACATTTACATTTTAATGCGGTGGTATATGGCTCAGTGATCATTGTGGAGACTGCAGAGAAATTATATACCCAGCTTTACATAAGTCATGGAAAGACAGGGAGAAAGTGTGCATTCAAGAATGATTGAGTAGGCTTCCCTAAAGCAATCCATTGCTGCTCTATTGGTAATTATGTTTTGAATTACTGCCTGTACTTACATGACTGAAGAGTAGTTTGGGCATGTGAACTGATATTTATCATGCAGCCTTTCGTGTACTAACAGGCAAGTTCACTTAAGATGCCCTCATTTGAATGAACAATAGGTATACTGCAGGACTGTTGTTGGAATATTATAGATTGGATCTTGAGAAAAGCCATAATTAGAAGTCCTTATTTTTTAAACTTTTTCAAAATCAGAGTTGAGAATTTTTAGCAGAACTTTAAGGTAGAGCTGGTGTAATCATCAATAATCTCACTGATAAAATTAATAGCATGCAGGCCTTGTATTTTGGTCTTGTATAAAAAGATAAATAATTCCTAAATTTTGCAGATGTTCTTTGTAAGTTATGTCCTTACAATGGCTATGAATGATAAAATAGGCATTTTATAAAGTTTTTAAAAATTATCTCAGTGCGTATATACAGTATTAATAACTATATTGCTTGCCATAGACAGATATATTGAGAGAAACTTCCAACAAAAACAAAGACTCAAAGTGAGTCTCATAATTTCTTTTGTATTTAATTAATTCTGGGCAGTGTGTCAGCTTATGCATTTAATCAGTGTAATTTGGATAAATAAAAAGTCTTAACATGGTGAATCCTGCAGGGCATTTTATTCTTTTTTTATTATTTTTTAAAATATATTTTTATTAATTTTAAAGAAGAAGGGAGAGGGGGAGAGACAGAAACATTAATGATGAGAGAGAATCATTGATCAACTGCCTCCTAAGAGCCCCCTACTGGGGATTGAACCTGCAGCCTGCGGAATGTGTTCTGACCAGGAATCCAACTGTGAACTCCTGGCTCGTAGGTTGATGCTGAATCACTGAACCACACTGGCCAGACATTTTATAGATTAAATGAGAGATTAAAAGGAAAGTTTCTTCTTACCATACACTTGGAATGAGGCCAAGAAGTGCTTCTGAGCATTCTGAAAGACCAAACATTTCAACTAAAGATAAAGAGTTTTCAGGCAAAAAAGCAGGATGATCCCTACCTACATGCCAAAGGTTGTCCATTGGTCCTGAAATGAGCCATGCCTCAGGCTACTCATGCAGGTGCAGCTATAAGATCTGGACGTATGAAGCCATGCATATGAGCTTGCAAGTGTGCATTGGCATCGATTTATGGTCTTGATAGCATCCTGGGACATTTTAACAGAACCATAGCACCCTCTGCTTACAGAGTGGTTCTAGAGCCTGTGCTGTGAATATTCTATGCATATTTGAGAGTAGCAGCTAAGAATTACATTGCTACATCTCCACGATGGAATACTATGCTGCTGTAAAAAAGAAGGAATTCTTACCATTTGCCACAGCATGGATGGAACTGGAAGAGCATTATGCTAAGTGAAATAGCCATTCAATGAAAGAAAAATACCACATGATCTCTCTCATTTATGGATAATAAAGACCATTATAAACTGATGAACAAAAGTAGATACAGAGGCAGAGCAGCATGGACCAGACTGTCAGACTACAGTGGGAAGGCCAGGGAGGGTTGGGGAGGGGAGTAAGAGATCAACCAAAGGACTTTAATGCATCCATATAAGCATAACCCATGGACACAAGACACTGGGGGTAGAGAGAGCCGGGGGAAGGTCAAGGGGGGAATAAAAGGAGACCTGTGTACTACTCTTTGTAATATTTTAAGCAATAAAACAAAATTTAAAAATAAATAAATAAACAAATAAATAAATAGAATTATATTCTCACAAAAGCACATGTCATTCTTACTACAATGTCACTATTAAAAGAACTCACAGATTAAACATCCAGACAATGGATTCTGTCTCTAGGGAAGCACAGAAAGAAAAGATGGGAGGAGTTTAAGTGCTTAAGATTTAAAAGTCTGCCATTTCTTACCACTTCTATCATCTTTGGGAAATAAATTAACCATTGGCTCACCAAATGCCATCCTGTAAACTGTTAATAATGATATCATTTTGCTATGGTCTAAATGTTTGCATTCCCCTCAAATTCACATGTTGAAACCCCAGTGTCCAATATGAAAGCAATAAAAGGTGGGACCCTTGGGAGGTTCCTCAGTCAGGAGGGTGGAATCCTCATGAATGGAATTGGATTCTTATAAAAGAGACCCTTGAGGGCTGCCCTGACCCCTTGTACCATATGAGAGCAGAGGGAGAAGCCCACCGAATGTTAACCATGAAGAGGGCTCCCCCAGGTCACAGCTGTACTGCTGCCATGGTCTTGGACTTCCCAGCCTTTTGAACAGTGAAAAATAAATTTATGTTGTTTATAAACTATCCAGTCTGTGTTATTGTTATAGCAGCCTGAATGGACTAAGACACGTTTATCCATTTATCTAACGAATATTTACTGAGCACCTACTAGGCGATAGGATTGTTTTAAATCCTAGAAAGAGAACAGTCGGTAGAAGGGAATAAAGTCCCCTGCTCTCTCAGAGCCATTCTTGCATGATGGAAACAATTAAATACGATGACGTAGCTAAAATGCATCGAATGGCATCTAGACATACAAAGTGGCCCAGTAAAAGACAGACGTTATTACTAACATCATTTCACTGGGAGGCCATTGTTAACATTATTTTTTTAAATATGTTTTTATTGAGTTTTGGAGAGAGAAAGGGAAAGGAAAAGAGAGAGAGAAATATCAATGAGAGAGCAATCATTGATCAATTGGCTGCCTCCTGCACACCCGCTACTGGAGAACAAACCTGCAACTCAGGCCCTGACCAGGAGTCAAACCAGTCATCTCTTAGTTCCTGGGTCAATATTCAGCCGCTGAGCTACACTGGCAGGGACTATTGTTAAAATTTAAACTAAGTATGAGAAAAATGAATATCTTTAGAAGAACTACTTTGTTAAACCTATCTCAATACTTAGTACTCTATAGTTTATCAAAATGACTGAATAATTGCCTTAAAAACTATGGTATATAGCTATCAGATGTTAAAAATTTAGCATTACAATAATGCCAAATATTAGACAAAATGTAGCAAAATAATAACTCTTACATGCTGCTTCATGGAATGTATAAATTGTTTAAATCTCTTTGAAGAACAGAATAGCAATATGTACTACCTAGATTATTTTGCAACAAATACCTTTCTATATGTATTGGAAAAACTTGTGCACATATTCATAAAGAAGGCTTGTACAATTATGATCACTATGGTGTTTTTTTAAATAGTGAAAGCTGGATACAATATAAACATCCATCAGTGGGAGAATGAATAAATAGCAAACATAGTAGTTAAAACAAATAAATGTGTTTCACACGTTAATATGACAGATTTCAAATAGCAATGTTGAATAACTTAGCCAGTTTTAGAGCAGTAAGAATAATAGAATGCCATAAATGTCTTATGCAACAAATACATTCCTGGGATTAGCTCTGGAGAGGGAGAGAGCTCCATGGGGCTGATTGTAAATATTGGACTTAAATTTTATTTGTTATGCTTTATTCTTTGAAAATAATAGAACAAAAGCTGATGAAAAAATAGGAGACATTGTTATTGAAATAAACTATTTTCTATATTTTATTATGTTATGATTTCTGCTTTTTAAAGAGATGTAGTGAACAGGAGAATTCAATCTCAAGATACAAAGACAGGTGGTGTGGTGGACTGTGTGCCTGGAATGACAGAGGGCTCTTCCCAGGTGAAGCTGTACCAGTACCTGAAACTCACCAAGTACGGGTGGTCATCCAGCATTCTCGAACTGGATTGTGAGTTAGTAATATAGTTTAAGAAAATGCTTTGTGAAGGTGAAAGTTACCTAAACCTTTATCACCCAGGATCAGACTCTGTTGAAATAATATTTTGTAAGATTTTTATGCCATTTATTCCCCTTGTTTTGTGGATGACTATAGGAAAAGAATGGCTCGTTTCTAAAAAATATTTGTACTATAAAACATTCCAAGCATCCGAAGAGTAGAATGGATAGACTAATAAACAATTTTCATGTTACCATGAAGATTCGCCAAACCTTAACTTTTGTCGTACTTGTTATTACATGTATAATTGAAGTCCCCCTGAGTAAACTTTCCTAGGATTTTACAATTTTCCCTTTACTATGGATTTTGATGAAAGCCCTGGCCTCCTGGTGAGCAAATCTGCATGACAGACATTTTACTAATATTGGATTTGGAGGTCTAGTGCATCATAATAATCAGAGTCTGCCTCAGGCACTAATTCTTCTCACTCTGAGTATATGAGAACAGACCTAAAGGTGAAGGTTTCCCACAGGGGCATGACAATAAGATTTAAATGCTATTATGTGTTACCATCCTTCTAGCAATTGTGAAGCAGATGATGGAGTAGTAACATCCTTAAAGCAAGCACACAATGAACACTTTGGTATTAACTGTTTACTGGGTCCCTCAACAAATGTTTGTGAATCATTTCCACCATCCTAGTGATACGGTGGTGAAAGACACATTGGACTTATCTACAAGGGATATATAGTCTAATGGAGGAAACAAGCTCTTGGATGCCAATACAGTGTGGTGAGATAGTTTATATGGAAAGACACCTTATCTTTCTATCAGCTAAGCCAATCTTTATAATATCATTATGTTTTACTGTTATTTATATTTTGATCACTGTTTTGTATATTGGCATTTAGCACCTCATTATAAGGACCTTAAGAACAATTCAAAGATTCAAAGCATACTTCATATTTAGTATTATATAATTTATTCATCTCTATAATAATTAAAGATGCATAGTAAATTTCAATCTGGTTCTCCATAAAATTTGTAAAATATATAACTAGTAGAGATTTACAAATAATTTAATAGTTTACATCCATTTATAGATAATTTTATGAATGATTTTTCCCGCTATATTCCAGATTTTCTTTTTGGGATTAAGTTGCTTTGGAATTTCAGGTGTTCATAATTCAAGTGCAGTGCCTGTTAAATGATCATTTTAGGTCAGGTCAAGTTCAAGATGGCAGTAGAGGAAAGCCCTGAATTCACCTTCTCCCACAGATAAAATAAATTTAGAGCTACATATGGAATCATTTACTCTGAAAAAGACCTGAGAGTTAGGTGAATTCCTCCACCACGAAAGATAAAAGAGACACATTGATATGAATAGGAGAAGCAGGACCCCACCTGAGGCACCACTGCAACCTACAAACGGGGGATCAAAAAAATGCAGAACTCTTCCTCAAGGAGTAAAGGAATTGTGCCTGTCATCAGGCACCCCAGCCCTCTATCCAGCACTGGAAAGAGGTGACCCCAAATTGTTGGGTTTTGAAAGCCAATAGGGGTTAAGTCCAGGAAAACCACAGAACTGTAGAAAACAAAGAATCCACTCATAAAGGACTGACAAGGACACACTTGTTCTAAGATCCAGCATTACCCTAATACCAAAACTGCTCAATAACATCACAAAAAATTATGAACATAGATTTTAAAACCCTCTATAAATATTAGCAAATTTAATTTAACAAGACATTAAAAATATTATAAACCATAGTCAAGTGGGACTTCTTCCAGAGATGTGAGGATAATTCACCATTCATATATCAATCAGTATGATAGACCACATCAACAAAATGAAGGATAAAATTAATATGATCACCTCATTAGATTCAGGAAAAGCATTTGATAGAATTCAACATCCACTTTTGATATAAACTCTCAGCAAAGTAAGCATAGAGGGAATTTATTTTACTATAATAAAGGTCATACATGACAGACTAACAGCTAACATCATACTCAATGGTAAAAACTAAAGGCTTTTCCTTTAAGATCAGGAATAAGACAAGGATCCTTGCTCTTGCCACATTTATTCAGTGAAGCATTAAAAGTCTTAGACACGGCAATTAGGCAAGAAAAAGAAATAAAAGGCATCCAAATAAGAAAGGAAGAAGTAAAATGATAAAGTTTGCTTTGATTATTCAAGATCTTTTAGGGTTTCAAACAAATTTTTGAAATATTTGTGCTAAATATTTGTTCGAAATAGTTTGTGAAATAAGCCATTTGAATTTTGAAAGAAATTGCATATGTAGATTACTTTGGGTAGCATTGACATTAATTAATTAATTATTAAATATTAATTCTTCCAGTCTTTATTGTCCTTCAAAACAGCATTTATTTTTGAAAATAAGTTGCCTGTGAAATTTTGTAAGAATCTTTTGATTTGTCAAATGGCTTAATTTAATTGTGGTATAGATACTACAAGAATATTTGTACTTTGTTTCTTAATTATTATAGTAAAATAGTGTTTATTTCATTTAGTCAAACTTGAAATCACTTCATTGTCAGACTTTATGTACATATATCTCTTTAAAATATAGCTTTATTAGTATATTTTAGTTTATTTTAAACAGCAGAGTATAATAATTTTCTTATCATATCTACTAACCTACCAGAATATTTCATGGAATTAAAAAAATCAAGGTTTATATTTTGGTATTAGCATGATTTCCATAGTAAATATGATGATGCCAAAACCTGTTCCCTGAGGACTTTAGTAAAAGGTTTTCATCATGAAATATACGACATATATGCCTTAGCTAATGGTCAAATTAACTGGAGGATATGAAAATATAGAAAATAAAGGGGGAAATCAAATGATCAATTTTTTTTAAATCTGTCACTGTATGCTAGGTAGTTGTTAGCAAGTTTCTTAAAATATCTGCTATTACTGTCTGGTGGAAATAGCTTTTATAAATGAGTTTAATAAAATAACTTTCACTTCTTTCTTCTAAAATAAATTTTAGCTGAATTTCCCAACCTAAGTATCTTTATATCCCATTAGTGATGAGTGAGATATAAGGTATCACAGTTATATCATTAATTACTACATTGATCTCCGTATCTCTAGATACTAAAGAAATATTTTATAAACAGGCTTTTTTAAAATCCTTAGTCACAGTCTCTTTAAATTTATGTTCCAGTGATCACACCACATTCAAGTTCATTTCATGGCTTTTTAAAATATATTCTAATATCAACTTACCTCATAGTCATTAATCTTAGTCTTAATAAAATTTGATTTATTTTCTCTCCTCATGGGACATGATCCTTGAATGTGATTGTTAAAGTGGTGGGGTGGATAAAGCACTCTGAAAGTTTAAGGGCTGGCCAAGGAATAGTGCTATCCCCCTGAGTCATAGTGTGGGCATATGCTATATGACTATCATCAATATATTCATATCAATAGCATACAATAAGATACAGTTTAAATGGAAGCTAATGGAGTCTAGCATGGCAAATATTTGCTACAGATTGGAGGATTGGTGATGCAATCATGGGTTGTGGACACCATTCACACCTTCTCCTTAGCTTTTGCCATTCAACACAACCCATGATAGCTCCAGCAACTCATCTTGCAAAGAAAATCACTGTGTATAATGGGCCATCCCTCCCTTACCAGTTATTTGGATTTAAACAAATTCCTTAATACCATTTGCTTTCTTCTTCTGTAAATGGGGTTAATAATTCCTACTTGACAGGCTAATCTTTGAAATTAAATAGGCAATGGTTTTGAAAGTGCATAGCAGAGTGACTGTGGCTTATAGTTCTTTCACCATACTCATTGACCCTAAGTCAAAGTTACTTAAAAATGAATGTCTTGCGCTTTCTTTCCTTCTGTACATAAGAGTTGTTACATTTCTTGTTTCTTAATTTACCAATCTTTAAATGGTGTCTGTGTCTTATGGGATCGTTTTCCGTTTATCTGTACTGCTTTTACCCATCTTAAGAGTTTGAAGATGATTACGCTAGGTAGCTTGATGCACAACAAAGTCACACTTCTTTGTCGATTTAAGTGTAAGTAATAGAAATAAGCTTGTGACTGTTTTTAGCAGGAATAGAAGAATTATAAACCATACATTTTAAAGGAGATTTATGATATTAGAATTTGTAGTACATTTCCCACTGTCTCTAGAAGCGTATAGATTAACCAGGGTCTAATACACTGAAATACTGCCTGGCAGTGTCTGCTTTTTACTGCTTTATTGTCAAGTGGTTAATTGGAACTAGTTTTCCTTTGTGTCCTTTTTAAAGTCTGGTTTTGTTTAATATTTAGAGATGCTATTGGGTAACAAATTATGTCTCCAGATCTCTGTGAAAGAAGTTGTCACAATAATGATAGTGTAGTATTTATGACCAACACCCAAGGAAAAAAAATGTAAAATTGTCTAGTGAAGTTGAAAATTCACAAACACTTAAACTCCCAATTGATTTCAATGACAAGTAATATGCAAACTACTGCTTTCTTAACTTTTGAGACTATTTGTTGTGGGGGGAGCAGCTGGATGAAGGTTTAGAAGGATGTTTACTGTTCTTACAGCTTTAGAGCCTCTTCAAGGCTCTCTTTATTGCATTGCCTTTGTTGCAAACTGTCCATCTCTGGTCTTTCTTTCATTGTTCTTTTGCAAAAGAAATGAAACTGACATGATGAAGCTCTGTTATGCAGCACACTGAATTATTATTAACTGAAGAAAGAAACATGCTTCGGTTAGAACATTAGCTTCCTGTTTTAAAATTATGTCACCTTTGATCTTCTAATTGTTCCAGATGAATATTTTATCTTTTTTCCCTTATTGCTGTCTCCTTTTGTCTTATAATTTGATCTAGCAATTAGTAATATTCTCACTATATTTCCCTAAGGAAAATCTGTGCTTTTGAGTACAATTGTTTGTTCATAGTCATTTTCAATTCCTTTTTCAACACAAGTCTAACTCCCCCTGCCCCACCTCTGCCCCCCCCCCCTCGCTCCGTTTCATGTCAAAGAGGAACAAGGAAGGGATAAACCCAACTGGTTAGGCCAGATGGTTAGAAATCAGATGGCAGGGGAAGATAAATCAAAGAGCCATTCAACTCCTATTTTGCTTCAGCCTTCTCTGTCGATGAGAATGATCTTTAATCTCAATGGGGTATAACAAATATGGCTAAGGGGATCAATGCCCAATTGATAGTATAGTAAAAGTATCTGGTTGATTTATTTTGTTTTAAATCTTTATGGTTGGAAGTATTATATATGTCCCCTTTATTTTCCCCATTGACCCTTTAGCTTGCCCCTACCCAGCCCCCAGTCCCCTAGGCCTTCACCACGCTATCATCTATGTCCATGGCAAATCACATCCCAGAAATCTGAGGAAACTGGCAGAT
The DNA here is from genome assembly GCA_004026665.1 of Murina feae. Taxonomy (NCBI): domain Eukaryota; kingdom Metazoa; phylum Chordata; class Mammalia; order Chiroptera; family Vespertilionidae; genus Murina; species Murina feae. The sequence goes on from PVJC01017805.1 coordinate 18,349, forward strand.
GTTGATGTGGAAATTCTTTAGTAATTTTTACAGGGCCGCAGGGAATAAAATTAGTGCTAAAGAACTAAAGAAGGTAAACACTATTCCAGTTTTCAAAAGTGAGGAAAACATAGGTGATAATTATCAATTGTCGAACTTCAGCATGCTTCCAAAAGAAAAGTTTAAGCAATTTATAAATACATACAACAAAGAAAATGAGGAATTCACTAAGAACCCAGCGCCCTACAGAAAGGGTGTGTTCTGCTGTGGTTGCTGGGATTAAGGGACGAAGGGAATTATGCAGAAATGGATGGTGTACAAGGATTTACATGATATGTAGTACAGTCACCATATCCTTGGGGGGACATTGAAAGAGGCTATGTTACACCGAGGCCAGTATGAGCAGAGAGAGGATAAGAATGACTCCTGGTGGGTGGATTAGGAAGCAGTTCTAAAAAAAGAAAAGAAAAGAAAAAATGTAGAATTTCAAGTGGGACTTGATGGCTGGAATTCACTCAAAAGACTAAAATGGGGAAGAGAAAAAAAATGGAGGGGCGTTCGAAATGAAGACACCTGCATTGGGACTCTCCTGGTCCTCATGGCACAGTGCCTTGCAATCATTTGTGTCCTCATATTCACAGGGGTGAGCAAAATTAGAAAGCCCTTTCTTGTGGAATCAAACCATACTTGGATTTTTTTTTTTTCGTTGAAATGTTTCATATACCTTTTCTTTTCTGTAATTTCTAGACCAAAGTGTTTTCTGCCCTTTTCCTGAAGGAGGGAATTTCCAGGTGTCTTGCAGTCCCAGAACTGCTCCTGTGGTAGCTGGGGAGGGAAGATATTTGCTGGTCTCTGTGGTTCACACAGGCTATTAGTCTCAAAGAGCAGAGAACTTCTGGGCCCGTATGGCTCGGTGACTGAGCATCTACCAATGAAGCAGGCTGTCATGGTTCCATTCCCCATCAGGGCACATGCGCACATGTCCAGGTTGAGCGCTTGATCCCCAGTAAGGGGTGTGCAGGAGGCAGCCAATGACTGATTCTCTCTCATCATTGATGTTTCGATCTCTCTCCCTCTCAGAGGGAGGGAGAGAGAGAGAGAGAGAGAGAGAGAGAGAGAGAGAGAGAGAGAGAGAGAGAGGAGGGAGAGAGAGAAGGAGAAGGAGAGAGAATTTTTTATAGCTATTTTAATTACTTTACTTGTGACAAAACTAGGCTGCCATTTGAAATGCTGTTGTAACTCCTTTTACCTCTTTGGTAAATACACATGTTTTTCTCTAAAATCTATTTAAGGATGTCTGTTTATCAAGAGAGCAAACCAAAGAGTTGCTAAATAATAAAAAAAAAAAACAACTCAGTAGGAGATTAAATATATTATTTATTTCCCATGGGAAAATATGTAGCTTTCTTCAGAGCAGATTAATTTTTAAAATTAAATGATCATTATACTTAGGCAATCCCAAATATTCTCCTGAGAACAAATAAATATATTAAAGATAAATTCACTGGCTTTTCCTATACCAATTAGAGGCAACTTTAGAGACATTTTATAAATGTTTACAATAAAATATGTAGTTCTAGAAAACAAAAAAGTGCGACTTCTTACTTCTTATATTTCCCACAAAGCCCTATGACCATGTTTGTATGCAGTAGGTCCTTATTAAATATGTGTGGAGTAAAACACAAAACTATTATGGAGAAAAACAATGGTGTACAATTTAGCATTTGGATTAAAATAAGAATTAATGAGTGACGCTTGGCAATAGTGGTATTCCGTTTGTATGTGTGTGTGTGGAGGGAAAGGGACTGAAAATAGCATAACTATTTATATAAAATAGGTGACAGTGGAATGGTTATAGTTGAAGTGTCTAGATGTTCAAGGTCCTGCAACAGCTTCTTAATCCTGCTCCTTTTCTGTTACCCATAGCTCTTTGCTTGAAGCTGTGAGGGCTTAGAGAAATGTCAAAATAACAACATCATAAGGTTTGAGGAGTTGTATCAGGCAGGACAAGCTAGGTAATAATTGGTAGCAAACAGTGAAATATGTCAGCAGATTAAAGTGGAACGGTTTATTTCTCAACTACACTATTTGTTCATTGTTTGTTGCAAAACAGCAAGAGGTGTCTGCATGTGATAGCCACTTAGAGACCTACACTGATGGAGCTTCTATCTTCATACAAGCTTCCTCATGCAAAGGGGCAAGGAAAAAAGAATGTGGAAACAACATACATGCTTCCAAGGAAAATTGTGCGCGTGCACACACACACAGAGGAACTACCCACATTCTTCTACTAGGAAATGCTATTTTGCTTACATTTCATTTTATACAGCAAGGCTGCCTGAGTTCAACTTGGCGGCGGAATTTAATCTACATAAAAGAACTGACATTTGAAAATTGGCCCAATGATACCACAGATATACTCCCCAAAGTTTCTGTTTCCTTAATAATAAATCACTTATCAATAGTTTTTGAATGTATATAAATTATTCTTTAGGTTTACAGTTTTAACCTAAGATTACAAAAAAAAATTAGGCTAGATATTGATTCCATTGAGCATATGTATATGTATGCATATATTTTTTTGTGTGTGTTTTTATATATTATACTGTGATAAACTTTCTTTTACATATTGAAAAACTGTTTCAGGCTGAAAGGATTCAAGCATTCCATATTGAGTGATGTGGTTTTGTCTTATCTTCATCATACTCTATTTTCAAAGATTACCTTCATATTCCTTCTAAACTTGTGTCTTGCAAACTTGAAGTAGATATTGAACAAATATGATGCATGCAAAATGATATGAGTAAGGACTATATAACTTATATTCTTTGTAGATGAAATAGCAGACATTCCTAACATGTCATAAAATATATAAAATTAACAGGTTAGAAGGTAGAGTCTTCAGAAGTTATAACTGTCTCAAAAGTCAGGAGAGAGATCCCACAAAATGAGGCACAGAAATAGACCAGAATTGGAATATGCTTATTTACGCAATCATGCATTTTAATGAGCCACAGTACAATCAAGTTTTCCATCATTTTTATAAGGTGCGTACATAAGGCATTATGAAAGGTTTTGTGTAGGAAGTAAATTTAGCTGTGTGTGGATAAAGTTGCAGAGTATGAAGAAGAAGTAGCATGAGTGATTATCTTTAACTCTTCATACCCTTATTTTTTCTTCGGTTTATAATTTTCACAACTCCTCTAGTTGGCCATTCTTAAACTTTCCTTCTTTCATTACATCTATTTTCAGAATCTTACAGAATACATGAGTATTCAGTTGTCCTTCAATTCATTCTTACTATATTTTCATCCAAATAAATATTTTAATAAACTAACCAAAACCCTCTCATAAACTATTCATGGACAAGAGATGAATTGATAATTACCTTTGCTGTGTCTCACTGATTATAGTATATAAGGATAGGTTAATAGCTTCTGAGCAAAGCTTTGATAATATGACCTCTGAATTTTTGCAAACTTTTGGGTACACGTCAGTCAGTTCTGTTGATCTGCCTTGGTTTATCAATGCAATCTGGAACATCTTACTAACATAGCACTCTTTTCTGCAATACCTCTATCTTATCTTCTCTAAAAATCAAATTAATGTTTCTTGTCTAAGCCACGATGACTGAGATCTCTCTTCTCTTCTTTGAATATGACCTTTGTTTATCAATGACCCATCCCCATTAGTGTCTAGCTGTTCTCTCTCCCTAGAAATTACTTTGTAGGTCATATGGTCCCATATGGTAAAGTGTTTTAGACATGTTTTGTGTCTTCTAAATTATGTCACTATAGGCTTTTCACTTTCTTTTCTCTACTGTGGTATGATGTTAGGTTAAAAAAAATTTACACCCTATGAATACTCATATGACCTCTTCCTTGTGTGCTAGTTACTCATTCATAGTAATTTATTACATGGTCATTTTTCTACTTTTATTGTTATAATGTCTATGAATTTTAAGTTTTTTTCAGCTTACATATTATAACATGGTTTATGCTATACTGTAGAGACAATAATTGTTTATCAAGACTTTACACTGTAATTCTAATCAGGAAACTATCACTCCATAGGAGCTACTAAAAGCCATTCTGTTTTCATTATCTTTCAACATCAAAGTCTTTAAAATTAGCAAAATGAGTGTTAGAAATAGGTTTTCATTGGTAAAATTCATGACTTGTTCATTAGTCTAATGAATTTGAGAGTGGGCACTCATTAGTGAAATAAATGGCATTCAAGATACATGTGTTAGCTAGGATATTGTGCTTATTCATGATACCCGTAACCTGGATGTCTACCCAAGCTTGATCCCTAAATGATCTTGCATCGAAGCATGTAAGATGATTTCTAAGTTCTTGGTGCTTACTACAAAGGTAATGGAATCATTTCTTTGGATTATTATTAGTAGTACATTTATTTCAAGTGGTTCATTATGCAAGATATGGTCCAATTACTTCAAAAGGCAGATATTTGACTTCATCAACTTCGAGGAGAGCTATAGGAATGATTTTGTGACTACTTGCTAGTAAATATTTATTTAATAAGTATCTATATAGGAGTGGCAGAATTTTTAAAACATCATTTTAAAGCTTATTAAAACACAGTTTTGTGTTGGACCTATGGGAGGAATCAAACTGCACAAAGTTTGACTATGGCTATTGGTGGTAATTATTATCAACCTACAGACCCCAATAATATGCTGGATGTTGTTGGCTTCTGCCCCCTTACTTTGCTAATACCTAATATTTTTCCTAGAAAATTTTTAAAAATATTTATTGATTTTTTACAGAGAGGAAAGGAGAGAGATAGAGAGTTAGAAACATCAATGAGAGAGAAACAATGATCAGCTGCCTCCTGCACAACTCCCACTGGGGGTGTGCCCACAGCCAAGGTACATGCCCTTGACTAGAATCGAACTTGAGACCTTTCAGTCTGCAGGCCAACGCTCTATCCACTGAGCTAAACAGATTAGTGCTTTCCTAGAGATATTAATGAGATAGTCACCAAGCTTCTTAGAGAGTATTGGCCTGTGATTGTTTTTAGATATTTCTTAACAAAATCTATATTTTGCTTCTTTTCTAAACTTAAACACAGAAGTGAAAACTGAAGGCAGAAGTTGCACTTAATCTTGTCGTATCACCATTACTTAGGTTCCATTTATATCGTTTTCTGCATCCTAATGAGAGCTTCCCTTCAGCCAATTCTACATTTTCTGATTGTGTATCTTTCTCTGTTTCACAATATGCACATAGTCATAGTGTTTCTCATAATCTAGGACTGCCCAATATTCAGGTGCATTTTGAGGCACTCATTTTTATTCTTTCTTATTTATATGAATTCCAAATGTGTAAAATAAAGAGCTAATCTTCTCTGAAATCCATGCATTCATTTATCCTCTTTAGTTACTTTCACTTTTATTTAAATGTAAAATGAAATTGCTTTCTGGAAGAAAATTTGAAGTAGTTGTATTTTGTTTGAATGTTTTGAAGTGAACATATCAATGTGTTTGGCTTTTAGAGGGAGCAAAATAAACTGGGGAACAGTTTAATGGCATTTCATGCTTTTCCTGCAAAGTCTTGGACCTACCCCCCCCCTTTTTTTAGTTCCATTAACTCAAGTTTCATAACAACAAGATTTTTTAAAAACTTACTTTCCAAGAGTGCCAACTGTAAGGTGTTAACTAACGTACTTGCAGCAGCTCCGAGGAAAATTTAGCTTTTCTGAAGAGTGGCTCGCATGTTCTGCCCCTTCCTGTCATTTAATGGAGGGAAAGGAGGAAGAGCGGCATTGCAGGATAACGAAGAATTTAGGGAAGTCTTCAATTGTAGTGAGACTTTCAAATAGACCCTATTTTATTGGTTATTGTGTTTGTTTTTAAGTTAGGACACTTCTTGGAAATGGAAACCAGTTTTCACTAATCCCATCAGGTTTGCCTTTAAACATCAGGTTTAAGGGTGGGTGGGGAGTAAGAAACGGTCATTGGTGTTAGAGTAATTTTAAGGGCAAATCTACAACAAGTATAAGAGGATTCCATGAACCTCAGAATTTCTCCAGGATATAGACCAGTGACTCCAGCTTCCTGTAGGTTACATCTCCATGTACCTCTTAAGGCTGAATGGAGGTGTGGGCCAAGGGCGGTAAGGATTACAAATAAAGATCCTATTTGAGTTTGTCATTTAGTACAAAATAATTAATGCTAGATAAATGGAAGATTGCCTGAGGAGGAATATTTTTATTTTGCCCACGATTTTATACAATGAAGAGCTGTGGTTGGTGGCTATAGATCATATGCTTTGTGAATTACATTGAATTTTTTTCTATCTTCTAATTTTTGTGTTCTTCCTTCTTTATTCACTGTGCAGGCTTTGAGAGTAGTCAATTTTTACTGATGAAATTATTAGAAGTCTGTTTTTTTCCATGAATTAGTATCAGATTAAAGGATTGTGACATGCTTCAGAAATAAAAATTAACTACATTTAGAAATTATTTTTTTCTGCCTACATATAAGGATTATATCATTCATTGGTGTGATTGTGGAATTTCTGAACACTGAGGACCAATTTATGTTTCCCACTAACATAGCTCCAGTGCTGGATTGGTAAAAAAAAAATGAAGGGGTGAATGAATAAATAAATTTTAAAAATGACCAGCACTGGAATAAATACAGAGACCCGAAAATGTGCAGTTGATTGGAGGAGCTTGAAAATCAAAGTTAGTAAATAAGTAATTCCATTCTTTTCAGAATTCCAAGAAAAGTAAAAATTATACAATTGATGTAAATTGCAAAAAAATGCAGTTAGGAACATGCTGTTTTATATCATCGCTTCTAGAATTCTGCTTTGAAATGACTATAATTGTGAGACTGTAGCTAGATGAGTTATTGAATAGTGGAGAAACTGAATTTCTCTATTTCATTCACTCAAACAAGGAGTAAATAGTTCTGAAAATGAAAATTGTCTCCAAACAGATATCCAGTTTCCATTTGGGATTGTTTCTAAAATCAACTTCAGTTTGATCTTGTCATTTCCAGATTGATATTAGATTTCAGTTCAGGTTTACTGAGCAATTTGCATAATGTTGGCTAAGTTGAAAGTATTGGTGTGTGTGTATACGTTTTAAAATTCTTTTATCTTATGCTGAGTTTTTCTCTTAATGATCTCTTGAATAGAATGTGCAAGAAGAATGTTGTATTGAGGTATTTTCTAGAGAACATGAAAGGCAAACAAGATCACACAATGAGATACTTTAATAAGAGACAAACAATATGCAAAAATGGTGCAGAGATAAAACATATCAAAATAACCCCATCACAAGAATCACACTTATCCTTGACTCCATACCCTTGTTTTAGCACAATACCTGCCAGATAGTGTGGGCTCAACATAGGTGTTGAATTTTATTTCATTCCAAAATATTTATTATAATTCACAGTTTTTATGTGTTTCTGAAAGAACCTATAATTATTTGGAACTAAAAAGTGCTGATAGGGACATTAAACAAACCAAAATACCACATCAATTATTGAAATATTTAATATTATAAAGATACAACATTTCCATCATGTATGTCTTGATTTAAAGTATCTCTAATTCAGTTTAATATACTTTTTGGATTGTAGTAAATAATTAGTTTACTCTAAAATTGTATATGAAAGTACAGATTCAATAATAGCCAAAAAATTATTTTTTTATATTCCATTTTATTTATTATTATTTTTCTTTTTTTCTTTATTGATTAAGGTATTACATATGTATTCTTATCCACTTGCTACCCCCTGACTCCCCCACTCATGCCCTCACCCCCTATTGTCTGTGTTTGCAACAGCATGGATGGAACTGGAGAGCATTATGCTAAGTGAAATAAGCCAGTCAGAGAAAGATAAATATTACATGATCTCACTCATTTATGGAATATAACAAACATAAACTAATGAACAATAACAGATCCAGAGACAGATAAGCATCAATCAGACAGTCAAACCTCAGAGGGAAAAGTAGGGGAGGGGGAGGGTAAGGGGGAGAAATCAGTCAAAAAATTCTTGAAGAAATGTAAGAAATTGAACGTTATGCTACCAGATAGCATGAGCTTTAGTATTTAGTACTTAGCAGTGTGATACTAGAACAAGAATTGAGATAGATATAGAATTAAATATAGATAATAAAATATAATCCTATCTAATAAAAGAGTAATGTGCAAATTAGGCATCACTCCGTGACAAAGATGGCTGCCTCTATGGCCACAAGAGGGTGGTGCCCATAGCCACATCTACTCTAATAAAAGAGTAATATGCAAATTAACCATCACTCCGAGACACCTAAGCTACGCTTACCAGCCATGCCACACCCACCAGCCAATCGGAGCGACTATATGCAAATTAACCCATCAAAGATGGCAGTTAATTTACATGCACAGGAGAGCGAACACTAAAGACAGCATAGAAGGAAGCCAAGTGCTGCAGAAGGGAGCCAAGCAGCAGAGAAGGGAACGAAGCAGCGGAGACAGTGAAGAAGGGAGGAAGAAGGGGGGAAGGGGGAGAGAAGCTGAAGCTGCAGAGATGGGAGTTCAGACAGCAGAGACGGGAGTTGAGGCGGCAGAGATGGGAGGGAGCTGAGGTGGCAGATACGGGAGCCGAAGTGAGCTTCGCTCCCTTCTCTGCTTCGCTCTGACTCAGGAAACCCTATTCTTGCAGGAATCTTCCTGCAATGGGCTACTAGTAGATAACTAAATATAGAGTTAAATGTACATAGATACTTAATAGATAATAGAGGTGGTTGTAAGGAGGTATTGGGGAAAGATAGAATTTGCAATAAATGATACTGGAATCATTAACAATATAAATGAATGCTTATTTTTAAAACTGCATGAAAACTACTTCAACGTGATTTAAAGATCTAAATAGGAAGATGAAGTGCACTGCTTGGTGGTGGGACTGAAATTGATGCAACCACTATAAAAAACAATGTGGAGAGTCCTCAAGACATTAAAACGTAAAACCCAGCAATTCCACTTCTGGATATTTATCTGAAGGAAATTAAAACACCGATTCAAAAATATATGCACCCCTATTTATATAAAAGGTAGAAAATGCACATTGTTTGTAAGACTGAATGCATACAGATTCCAATGGGCAAATAAAATAAAAATATATTACTTACTATTAACTTACATTAGTATTTCCCATCGAGTGACTAATTTTCTCCAATAGTCTAAAAGCAAAAAGTCATTAAGTAATGAAGGATATTTTTTTTTGTTTAGTTAAAAGGAATTTATATACCGCTTCCAAAAAAATAAATAAAAAGCTTATGGTCTAGGCGAATCTGAAATGAAGAAGTCTTATAAGGTTGAATACTTCATCCCTTATCATCAAACCAAATGTCAACAGCTGTTCAGATAATGTCTAGTTACGATATTTCTACTTAGTTATTTTATAATCCTTTACTTGCATATTAGAAGATACCTTTTGTAAACACCTTACAAATCAACTTTTTTGGCAACTATGACTTTTCCCTAGAAACCTGGAGTTCACTGTTGGAAAAATATTATAATTTAGCAATATGGCAAAAGAAGGCAAGCTGTTAAACAAAGAACTTAGTTATGCAATTTAAATTAGCAAATATATTTTTTATTTCACCTCATTTTGTTATATATCATCTTAAAAGTTTATTGAGATTGGTGGCTGTAAAGTGGATGATAATGTTTACTCATTGACAACCATTTGTTGATCAAAACTTAACCACAAAAATTTGTTTTTAATTATTTTGTACTTTTTAAATAAGATATTTAGCCAAATATGAGAAGTAGTTTTTTGAGAAATTTTTTATTTTTTTCATTTGTTAATTCTAAAAGAATTTAATACCAGTATTATTAGGAAGACCTGAAATAAAGTTTTAATGATCTCTGTATTGTTTTAAAGTGACAGTTAATTTGTACTCAACTTGGAGGAGATTGAGAAAGATGTACCCTTATTTGAGATATTTGTGTGTGCATTTTTTTGAACCAAAAGCATATTTATAGTTATTTATATATAATATCTCCCAGAGTTTTAAATGGACTTCAACTGTGGAATCAATTGAAAAATTTTTTTTCTTCACATTTTATTGTGTATTTGAACCATTGTGTGGGTAAGGGAGGAGTGAGCATTCTCAAAAAGTGATTGCTGAGACCTACTCTGGGGTGTTCTGATTCAGTAAATTTGGACTGGAACCTGAGAATTTGCATTTCTAACAGGTTCCCAGGTGATGCTGATGCTCTGGTCTAGGGACCACACTGTGAGAATTGAAATAACTTGGAGTAGCCCTACACAACCTTAGAATCTGCCCTAAAGGAAGCTCACTTTGTGAATCTCCTCTTGAGCACTGGAAATATAGATAATAATTTTTTTTGTTTTCTTGATAGACTATAAGAAAGAGGTCTTAGAAAAAGTTATAGTTCCAAGATAGGATACAACAAAACAGAACCAAACATCTGGCATAGGTAACACGAAAGTTGGGATGTCATTTTCTTCTATGGTTCTAAGGATTTCCTTCATCCTAGAGAGAATTTAAGATGAAGTTTTGTAAAGATAATGCAGTTTTTACCATGTTCTGGTCATGTCGTTATGATCAAATCAAAGTAACACAGGTAATGGTAAACTGAAATTATGTTAGTTACCTAATATGAGTTTAAATTGCCCTCCACTTGTGATTAATCAACTTTGAAATAGCAAGCCTCTATCCTGCATATGAATTTGACCGAAGGAATAATTTTGTGTACTTGAGTCCATTAGTCTAAATATGCAATTCTTGAAAAGGCTTTCAGTATAATCAGCATGTAGTTCTCATCCTTCTTGATTTTTTTCATGCTTTAGAAAAGAGAAGCTGTTGGATGTGCGGAGCCTAGACTCAGTTTTTTTAATAATTAAATGTTGTAGATGAAAATGTGATCCAAATAGTATAGCACAAACTATCACAGTTGCAAAGAATAGAACATTAGTATAAAGAGTCACACATCTATCTGCCTGGAGAATGTTACAATATGGCGTGAACTACTGTCTCTAGAAACAGTTATAAAATGCATTAATTTTTTGGAGAAACTTTACCTAAATTTCATAAATGAGTGCACAATTCATACTAACTGTATTCTTCCATCCAAACTTAACATAATGTGTCCCAGCTAAGCTTTCCCCAAAACAATGGGTGTATCAACATTGTAAAAGACTTAAAATATATTAGTTTCAGAAAGAAGACCCAAATACAAACAAGATTCTGAACATTTAAAACTAGAGGCCCTGTGCATGAAATTGGTGCACGAGGGTGGAGGGGTGTTCCTTAGCCTGGCCTGCGGCCTAGGGGGATGTCTGCTGCTAGTTTGCAGAAGGCAACCAGCAGGGTGCTCGGTGGCTGACCTCATACCTGATCGCTGCTGCTGGTCTGCCCCCTGGTGGTCAGTGCACGTCATAGTGACCGGTCGTTCCACCGGTCGTTCTGCTGGTCATTATGCCGTTCAGTCAATTTGCATATTAGGGTTTTATTATATAGGATGTTGATAGAATCCAGCCTGGCTGGTGTGGCTCAGTGGTTGAACATTGACCCAGGAGCCAAGAGATCACTACTTTCATTCCTGGTCAGGGCACATGCCTGGGTTGCAGGCTCCATCCCCAGTAGGGGTGTGTGCAGAAGGCAGAGGATCAATGATGTTCCTCCCTCACTGATGTTTCTAAGTCTCTATCCCTCTCCCTCCCTATCTCTCTAAAAATCAACAAAAACATTTAAAATGTAGACAGAATCCAAATATGCCATTTTAACTAGCATTTGAGACATTTAATAAAGCAAGTGAAAATGTATAAAATCCAAAATTGATATATGTAAAGTGTATTATTTTTGCCATTTTTACATTTATTTAATAAATAACCCAAATGCTATTCAAATAAATATTCATGCAATGTGAAATAGAATTCCTAAATATGAGAAATGAAATCAGTAAACATTATTTTGATATCCACAAGCTAACTATAATGTGATAACAAATCAAAGCAGTGATTTATTTACAGAAAAAGCTAAATATTAGTAGAAACAGAAATGCATTTTGAATTATTTGTTAACTTGGTCAATGACAAGGAATGTGACCTACAAAAGCATTAAAAAATATTTGTTGGTAATTTGACACAAAACACTACCATCAATGAAATAGCATAAAGCTAAATATGCCACTTTAATGAAGTGCTGATGTCAAGCTAATTATATAACCATTAATTCTAAGAATACTTAAGATTAGTCACTGCCGAAGAAAACAAAATGCTCTGTGATCTTGCAGTTCATTTATGATGGAACTTGTTAGAGGTTTTGCAGGTTAGCAATTATAAGACATGAGGCTGAAGTATGTTTTCTGTGGTATAGAACACAATAATAAATAATACAAACAAACAATAAGTAAAGGTATTGTTACTTAATAAAAACTCCTTGTGATTTTGTACATTTTAGAAACGGTTTTGAATCAAAGAATAGGAGCTGAAGCATAGTGTAAAAGATTAAAGATTACAAAAGGATGATGAAAGACATTATAGGTAGGAAATTAAAATCATAGTTTTGTTTTGGATGGCTAGAGGGCAGGACAAGGTTGGGAGTAGTACTATATATGTGAAGTTTCCCCTCGGGAGTTCAACTGTAGGACTAGGAGTTTGATCACTCGCCATGATGTACGCTGACCACCTGGGGGTGGTGCGGAATGAAGAGAGGCCCTGGCCAGCAGCCAGAAGGCCCCAATCGGCCCTGATCTCCAACCAGGCCTAGGGACGCTACCCAGGTATGAATTTCATGTACAGGGCCTCTAGTTTCTAGATATGTGCAGAACAGAACTGGTTAAAGAGTAGAAAAATACTCAAAGTAAGATATGTAGATCAAGTTGAACATCATTTACTTCATTTATATGCCTGTAAAGTTGCTAAGTTTTAAATGTAAATTTAGGAGAAAAGAGCAAGGAACATAATCTTTTAATTCTTTTATATGTTACTGAGGCCTGGTACACAAAAATTCATGCACTGGGGCGGGGGGGGGGGCATCCCTCAGCTCAGCCTGTGTACTCTCACAGTCCAGGATCCCTCAGGGGATATTCACCTTGTCCACCTGCTGGCTTAGGCCCACTCCCTGGGGGATTGGGCCTAAGCTGGCAGTCAGACATCTCTATGGAAACTTGGAAGCCCTCAGGGGATGTCTGACTGATGGCTTAGGCCTGAGCCCCTGGGGAGTGGGCCTAACCCAGCAGATGGTCATCCTTAGTGCGCTGCCAAGGAGGTGAGAGAGGCTCCTGCCACCACCACTGTGCTTGCAGCCATTAGCCCAGCTTGTGGCTGAGTGGAGCTTCCCCTGTGGGAGTGCACTGAGTGCATCAGGGGGCAGCTCCTGCATTGAGTGTATGCCTCCTGGTGGTCAGTGCATGTTGTAACGACCAGTCGTTTTTGGTCGTTCTGCTGTTAGGGTCAATTTGCATATTATCCTTTTATTATATAGGATATCTTGGCCATGGACTGGTGTTTTACAATGAAAGGATTGCTACAATGACAAAAAGGAAGATACTAGAGGCCCAGTGCACAAATTTTTGTGCACTGTGCCTCTAAAATATAAAATAATTAAAAGATTATTCTCCTTGCTCTTTTCTCCTAAATTTACATTTAAAACTTACAATGGCAAAAAGGAACATGTAGGGTAGAGAATATTGCTTGGTCTTAAGGTATGTGTGGAACTCCAAAAGCAAATATCTAATAGTTG